>JAANDH010001490.1:0-48251 GCA_011799765.1 Nymphaea thermarum
TATATATATATATATATATATATATATATATATATATATATATATATATATATATATATATATATATATATATATATATATATATATATATATATATATATATATATATATATTCTAACAAAACCAATGTTTACACTTCTAAGATTCAACAAGGAACAGCAGTCATAGAATCTTTGAAAGTGGAATACAAGATCCACAGCCATGAAGGCAATTCAGTACACAGTCTGTGTTTATCTGGAATTCAGGTGGCCCATCCTTTTGGAGCTCGTTTAAGGCTCGATTAACATACCCTTTTGAAGCAAGTACTACATAATCTTCCATGACATAACATGTTTTTTTGAGATTTAACAAACTAAAAAAAATGCAGGAGAAAAAAAAATGTTTGTTGCTATTACCAGTTACGTTCAGACAAGAAGATTGTTCAATCATGATAATGAGATACTTGAGGTGGGTAGACAAGAATCTCATTCTATTCTGCTCACATGATCACAATCATGCAGCATGGAAGCAAATGGTATGTTATTTGAAAGCATAAGACATAAACTGAAACTGAAATAGTGTGACAGGCATATATTTAGATGCATCCATGCGATAGAAACTGAAAGAACCTAGTAATGACTGATGCAATGAGATTTGGATTTTTTATGTAGATTTTTTCTTTATGTAGATCAGACCAAATCCATATTTGTTGAAACATGTTCTATCTCACATAAGCTCCTAGTTGTAAACAAGAATCTAAGTCTATTTGTGGAACTGACGTGCATAGTATTCAGTTTGCTATTTATGAAACGATGTGAACAAATAAAAATGCTATTTTTTGCTACAATTTTATAAACCAACAATTAGTCACAGTCACTCGATTGATTCCAAGTCGAAGGCATCCATAAGTACTTATAAAAATTACAAGCAACAAAAAGGCAAAATAAATAACATTTATAGCTTACCAAAACAGAGCACCATCTTTTCACATTATGCACAGCAGTGTTTTGTGGTTCATTACACAATAATAAGTAGAAAGTAATCAAGACAGGGCCAAGTAACCATGAAGTCTCAGGTTCAGAGACAAAAGCCTAGCCTGCTAGTTAAACTAATAGACACCATTCATTTTGAAAGAATCAATTGAATAGGGAACATGAGGAATGAAAAACCAGCAGAAAGATGCTGACCATTGATTCAGTATAATATTTGTCATTAGGTCTGCACATCTAAACATATTGGGAAAATCAAACTCCCAGGTCCTAGCACTAAAAAGATTAGTATCTAATCTGTTCACGTTAATCTTGGGGCATGACACCCAAGTTTACTTGAACAGTAATAATGCAAGAGAGAATTCATCTCTGAAAAGTAAAAGCCCAAAGTTTAAGCAGATTTTCTTATCAAAAAGGCCTTGAACGAGTCTCTCTTATTAGTCAAATATACAAGTGCTTTCCATGTTCACTTATGCACAGATGTAATCTCAGTTCCCAAGAGATAAACCTGATGTTTCAAAAGAGTAAAACAGCTTAATAGAGGATTAAAAGATGGAAGCAGGACAATCAAAATTTACAGGCATTAGACACCGTGGTTGCAGGCTTGCAGGCTTGTAGCATCTCCAGAAAGAAGCCCTAGTACATTGGGAATAAAACCCAATGCCCCCCTGATCTGGGCAATATGCTCAGTTTCTGACAAGAAACAAGCATTGAGAGCAAACCAATGTTTCAGTTTTGAAGAAAACACATGCGGAGGATTAAAATAGAAATTGGACAGATATGAATCAGAGAACTCTCGTAGAAAAAAATGATACAAATACACCTAGCTATCATCGCCAAATCAGAATTTTTGGGACCTTGTCTGATACAAATATACCTAGCTATCGTCACCAAATGATTACAAACTATATGAGAAACAATACAAGAAATAGCACAAACATAGTGCATGAGCATGACACTAACATAGAAGAAAAAACAGAACACGGTGGCTCCCATGGGTCCAATATATAACAAAAAAAGGGCATAGACCACTGGTTCTATGCCTAACTGCAACAAAAAAAAATAGCCATTGGAAAAAAGAAATCCCACTTTATTCAAGTAAGGGATTGGAGAATCATTTCCAGCCTGGACCAGATGCAGCAGCACTACATACAAATGCATCAGTGGAAATAGGAGAAAGGGGAAAAGTGGTGTTTTTGACCTCAAACAATACACTAGAAGATATTAACAACACAACAGTATATAAATCAGTAAAAGAAGGAAAGAACAGTTGGAAGAAGTAGAGGAAGGAAGAAAAAAAGAAAAAAAAAACGAGTAAGAATACACACGTAATATAATATGCACTTGTGTTACTGTGTGTGTGAGAAAGAGAGAGACAGGTAGGGGCTCGAAGGAAGGTACCTGGAAGAATGTTGATCAAAGCAGCAGCCAGCAGGTCACCAGAACGGCGATAGGTCTCCGGAGCAGCTACAGAACACCAGAGAAGGAGAGAATGGCCCATCAAACACGGGTTTAGACATTACCAGTCATAGAGCAACCAAGAAAGAGAGAGAGATGGAAACAGAGAGAGAGAGAGAGAGAGAGAGGCGACCTTCGACCAAGAAAGAGAGAGAGATGGAAACAGAGAGAGAGAGAGGCGACCTTCGGCGCAGGATGCGCTGCCTTTGAGTTGGATATCACTGACTCGCTGGAGAGGCGGAGAGCACACTGACGCAGGGTAGCAGGAGCGCAGAACACAGGCGGATAAGAAGCACAGTGAAGCATGGCGGGAGCACAGGCAGAGAAGGAGAAGTCGGAGACACTGAGGCAAGAGGCCAGAGAGGGAGAGTCGGAGTCGGAGAGAGAGAGGGAGAACGAAAACAAACCCTAGAATGAAAAAAAACCCTTTCCCGTTCCCGCTTGAGAAGAAGTGAGTCGTGACTAGTGAAGTGAGACAGTTGAACCGGTTTTTTTAAAACCGGTATGTTAATCGAGCCGAGTCGAGCTTTAACGAGTTCGCAAAGTGAACTCGAGCTCGACTCGATTAGTTAAACGAGTTAACTCGTGAACTCGAGCTTGACTCGTTTAACTAATGAAGCAGCTCGTTTACACTTACGAGTCGAGTTAAACGAGTCGAGTTTGAGTAACTCGACTCGTTGTGCAGCCCTAGGCAGGAGCAAGAGAGAGGCAGAGAAGGGTAAATCACACAAAAGAGAGGGAGAGTGTTTACCAAAGCGTCACCGGCACCGCCGCTACCACCTCCGTCGCCGTCGCTGCCGCTGCCACCTCCGTCACCGTCGCCGCTGCTCCACCCACCGCCCTCGAGCTACACTAAGCTACAGTTGTAGCAGACGAAGAGGGGGAAAGACGGAGAAGAAGGAAAGACGAGGGAGGGGAGGCGGAGTCGGGCTGGCTCACGCGTGAAGGGCTCGGGTCCGGGTCTAGACCCTGACCCGACCCGTTCTACCAAAACAAAAACCAAGCATTACAACGTTTGGCAGCATAAATCCAAAGAGTAAAAACTTCAACCGTAAACCTATGGTTAACGTGTAGTCAATTTTGGCTTGAACTGAAGCAATCCAAACGTGGTGAAAAAGGACTTAGACGTAGAATTTGACTCATCCAAACAGAAGCACTCTGTTTATATAGAACATGTGTTTTGGATGAATATAATGTTGGATCTCCCTTGCGCTGGAATTTCTTCAGCCATCAAAACCTCAATTAGGGTACGCCTCATGGATAGGGCTGCTTACGAGCTGACTGTAGCTCAAGCTCGAGCATGAGCTCGATTTTACTCAGAAAACTAGAGCTTGACCATGAGTTGAGCTCCAAAAAACAGGCTTAAGCTCAGTTTGATGATATAGTCTTGAGCTTAACTTGCTTGACTCGTTTAACTCATTTCTGTGAATTTAACTTGCCATGTTTCTTTTAACTCGTTTAACACATTAGCTAGTTTAACTTTTTAGCTTGTTTAACTTATTCCTTTTAGCTGATTCAACTATGAGAGACTATCTAACAGAAAGAGTGCACCTATTTTGCATTCTAAATATTCCCCAAAAAAAAAACTTAGCAACAGAAAATCCTTCATTCATGATGCATTTACCTAGTCGAGACGAACCGAGTTTAAACGAGGCAAGTTCTTACATTTCAAACTCGACACATTTAACATTTCAAACATAAATTTAAGCCGAATTTTCGGCTTGACTAGTTTATAAATGTGTCCAGCTGAAGAGAAGTTTTAAAAACTGAATTCGAGTCATCCTCGAGTTACCTTCACTTGTTGTACACCCTTACTCATGAAGATGGCAATCGAATAGGGACCGCTTCCAAATCCCACATTGCTAATCATTACGGTCAAGAACATTAATTTGTTTCCTTTACTAAGAGGAATATTCATTTTGGTCGGGGCATAGCGATTTATTAAATCTTTAGCTTTTCAAGTACTTTACCCACCTTTTGAATCAAACAAATTGCACCTCTATTCCCATGTTATGCATGTACTATGATATGAAAAGTTGAAATCAGGCGGCTGCTTTGATATGAAAATTGAAATCCAGCGGTGGTTGGCCAAATATTTAAAAAGCTCAGCTAGATGTATTATTTATAGATCATTGCTGAAAGCATTATAAACCATTCGGATGCAAGCCTGCAGGGAGAATAGGTCTATCGAACATTTTATTAACAATTTTTTTTTTTAAATAATCCATTGCTAGTGTTTCTGTTATATAATGTTTTGAACGACCATTATTAAAAATTTTGTCATCAAACATAGTCGGACAACAAGTTTATTTCAATTCTTCATCATGTTATCATGGAGTTGTGCTCAGATTAAATAAAAAAACCAAAGTGAAGATTTCTTCCGAAATGAGATCATGTAATTTGGATAGGAGGGTTTGAACTCAGTTTCAGCCCGAAGCAGATGCTGGAGGGCAGCAGCGGCCGAGGCCTGCATGTTCAACTACCCACCATCGTGTTCGGCTCTTTACATGACATTGCTCGAGAACCATTTTCAGCTTTTCTTCAATTTTATTTGTTCATTATACGATACTCTTCTTTTATCATATAAGATTATCCTGATATTTTCAGTTATGAACGTGCATTAACATGGTGAGTGAGACTGAGAGGTTCATTCCCCGAAACCCCAAGGTCTCCCATTGTCTCTAGTGTCTAAGCCGCATGTTCATCTCATATTTTATTTTAATGCAAAAAACTGGAGATGATTTCTTAGGTTCAGGCATTATATATGGTTATGTCGATGGCATCAAGAAGAAAAGATGGAAAGATAATCTGGAAAGATTGCAAATTTTTGCTCTCTCGCTCTCTCTCCCCCCCGTTCTTTCTATATCATTTATTCTCATGGATTTTATTTTAAATGCAAAAAGATCGCTTTCCTTTTCTTGTTTGAATTTCGACCAAAAGGAGAAAAAGGAGGGGGAAAATGACACAAGATTCTCGATCGGTGGCATGCTAAGATCTCTATATATATCAGCAGAAGGAATGACGGTGCAGGTCAAAAGCAGTCGTGTCTCTCACAAGTCAATCATGTCTTCAATCTATCGTCGACGTCTACCTCCTCTCCACCATTTCTTTATCACAATGTGTCGTTTCACCTTGTTCTTAAGGCGGATTCTCATCTAGATTTTCTTTTGTCGATTCAAAAGAACTTTGTGTTGTCTTTTATAAATTTTATGTTTTCACACGGTTTCGGTTGTCGTTTGAACGAAGTATTCCATAAACCTGCCCTATTTTCTGTGTGAGTAAATCAGTTGGTATTGATAGACGGCACCGAAGTGGTGACGGAAACTACATGTTTTTTATCTCAAACATTAAATGTGGTGGTCAAAGTGAATGCATCGCATTGATAGAATAACAATACCTTACCTAAACTCTATATGTTAAGGGGTCATTTGAACAGTCTTATACCGTTTCTGCCAAATGACTCTGAAGGGCCTTATTTGGTAACAATAACAGTATATTACTATTGCCAAATATATTCTCAAAGGATATGAACTTAATCTGACTCTGTCTTGGTATATCTGTAGATTGGGCTACCAAATAGGGGATCGGATATCCACCGCCATTGGGTGTAATCTTACTCCTGTCAGATTAAAATTAAAAACAAAGAAACGTCCACCTTGGTTCTATTGTGAAACCGAGTGGATCTCAATTTGCTGCACTTTAGTTTGGTGGAAAATAAGGCAATTTGGATTTTCATGAATGTAATTCTTAATTTCATCTCCAAGTTGGATTTGATGTGGTCTGCAATATATAGTATGAACGAAAACTCAGTATCATGATGATGACATATTCGAGAGAGAGAGAGACCTGAATGAAATGATGTCCTTTTTGTGTGATGATGCGAGTGGAGCACAAAGAGCCATTCTTACAGTCTAGGCAGTACATGTTGTTGGGCTCACCATGAAACTTGCAGTCGGTGAAGAAGGTCACCTGTAGGAGAGTATTCAGACATGGAGGGCCAAGACACTTCTTCTTGTTCTTCTTCTTATCTTTCTCTGCACAGTTTCTTTTCTTCCCACCCTCCATTCTGCTCATCCGTAATTGAAACAAAAATCACAATTAGAGGAATTCATTAGAAGATAGAACTAAGAGCATCAAGGTGAAGAATGTAGTTGTTTCTTGAAGCACCCTAGAGCTCTCAATTCTAGCTTCCAATGAATTGTTCTCCTTGTAATTTTTGTTTCGTATAAAAACATCTGTACGATTGAGTGAAATGGAGAATGGGAATAAAAACAACATGGCATAGAGAGAGAAGTTGAAGAAAAAGAAGAAGAAGCGTCATGGCTGTTGGCTCCAGGGCTGAAGCCTTTCCTCCAGAAGACCTTCTTCACCAATTACAACTTCAATGATGAGCCATTCATGCAGTCTATTTGTACATGTTGTTGGTCTCACCATGAAAATTGCAGTTGGTGAAGAAGGGCGCCTGCAGAAGAGGCTTCAGCCTTGGAGATAATGACACTTCATCTTATTTTCTTTCTTTGTCTTGTTTTCATTCCCATTCTCCATTCTGCTCATCCATAATGATGATTGCATATGAAACAAAAATTACAATTAGAAGAATTACTTAGAAGCTAGAACTACAAGCTTAGGACAAAGAATGTAATAGGCTTAGGAAGCGTCCTGGGGCTCTCAGTTCTACTTGATTATTTTCCATATGGTTTTTGTTTCGTATGCAAATGTCAATATGGATGAGCGGAATGGAGAATAAGAATACAAACAAGGGGGCAAAGGGTGAGTAGACAAAGAAGAAGGATAGGAAGTGTCCAGGCTCCATGGCTGAAGGCTTTCCTCCAGAAGACCTTCATTACCAACTGCAACTATCGTTTGTGTAGTCTAGGCAGTACACGAAATTGGGCTCAGCATGGAAATTGCAATTGGTGAAGAAGGTTGTCTTCTTCAAGTAGGGAGGCCATGACACTTCTTCTTTTGAGTCAACCAACGATCTATTCGACAACATTTGATCCAACCGTATAGGAAAAAAAAAAAGAGAAAATATTAATGGGCATTTTCGTCTTCTAATATTAGCTTACATCTTCTTCTCCATGTTTTTCTCTCAACCATCTATCTGCTTTAGATGGATAGACTGTTAGATCACTATAGCTATCTTTCACTCACACTCACACACACACACACACACACACACACACACACATATATACATATATATATATGAATGTTGTTTGTCCTTTCTCAGCAAATGAAAAAATTTGAAAAAAGTTGGGATAAAGAAAATGGAGATGAGAATGAAAAATACAAAGGCAAAAAAAGAAAAACGATATATATATATGCCTATATTTGTATATGTATACATATCAATGTTCTTTGTCCTTTCATAACAATCTTAAGCACGTTTCAAAGTTCCTATAACTTTAGATCCTTAAACCACATAGAATGGTTCCACTGAAATGCAAATTGCTCACACGTTGGGAGAAAAAAAAGTAAATATGATATCACTAATATTTCCAAGCTAACAAACTATGAGGAACTAATTTTCATTTACTCAATCAACAAAGCTCCTCCTCCCATAAGTCCCTAAACAAGAACTTAAATAGGCAAAGAAAAGACTTTAATCTAATGTGAACTGTAACAAGAGATCTATAACCAAAATAAGGATAAGTCTGAACCTAACCCAAAGCTTATCCTAATAGTCCAAAGAATAAATTAAATTCAAAACTTATTGATGAATCATAGAGCATGGCAGTACTTTAGTATGATCGCAGTACGTGATTTTGATAGGTGACAATGATCCGCTTGGTCGCGTTTGGCAGCATAAATCCAAAGATTAAAAAGTTCAACTGTATAACTTATGGTTAACGTGTAGTCAATTTTGGCTTGAACTGAAGCAATCCAAACATGGTTAACATGTAGTCAATTTAGGATGAATATAATGTTGGATCTCCCTTCCGCTGGAATTTCTTCAGCCATCGCCAACGTCAATTACGGTACGCCTCATGGATAGGCCTGCATATGAGCTGAATAGAGCTCAAGCTCAAGCATGAGCTCGATTTTACTCAAAAAACTAGAGCTTGACCTTGAGTTGAGCTCCAAAAAACAAGCTTAAGCTCAGTTTGAGAATAAAGAATCTTGTTTGTACAGATGGAATATCAACATAGGGGTAAAAAGCGAGCTAGGCCATCTACAACTGGGTGGGGGTGCTCAAACCCCACCGAGACAGATTGCACTAGTGGAGCAACAGACCATTTTGCTGACAACATTGCAAACACTGACCTCCATTGTACAGTCGATTGTCAGTAATCAGAGAAGCAATGCATCTCCTTCAGGGGACACCACATGCTATCGAGTGACCGGGGTGTGTTGACATTGTGGAGCGATGGAGCACTTCATCAAGGATTGCCCCTTAAAGAAAGAAAGAGAGTTGAAGAAGCCCGAGGCCGGTCCTTCTAGCGTGCGACAGACGA
This sequence comes from Nymphaea thermarum, assembly GCA_011799765.1. NCBI lineage: Eukaryota > Viridiplantae > Streptophyta > Magnoliopsida > Nymphaeales > Nymphaeaceae > Nymphaea > Nymphaea thermarum. The sequence continues at coordinate 8,885 of JAANDH010001490.1, forward strand.
CTGGACGTGTCTATGCGACTACGGTGGGGGAGCTTCCGGCACACGACCTTGTTGAAGGTAAACAACTTATTGGTTCTCATATTGCTAGAGTGTTGTTTGATGCAAGGGCGACCCATTCGTTTATTTCTAGTCGATTTGCTACGTCACTAGAGGTGTCGGCTAGGAAGATGTCGTATGTCTTAAAAGTTGTTAGTCTTATGCATGCTCAAGAGTCGTGTAGCAAATATCCACCTGATGTGGACGTGGAGGTCCATCAACGTCACTTACCTGCACAGTTGGTGATCATAAGTCTCAATGAGTTCGATGTGATTTTGGGCATGAATTGGTTATATGTGCATTATGCTAATATAGATTGCAGGAAGAAGCTGATACAATTGTTGATTGATGAGATGCAACCTATGGAATTCCATGCTCGTAAAGCTAGTCGAACTGACAAGAAAATGGTGTCTGCATTGAAAGCTAAACATTTGATAGAAAATGGAAGTGTTGCCTTCTTGGTCAATCTGTTGACCAATGAGACCGAACCGGTGAGGTTACAGGAGGTTGTCGTTGTGAGTGAGTATCCCGATGTATTTCTTGAGCAACTGTCAGTCTTGCCTCCAACACGAGAAGTGAAGTTCAAGATAGAGTTGTTACCAGTGACAGCTCCTATTTCTAAGGCACCCTACCGTATGACACCGATAGAGTTAGAAGAATTGAAGAATCAACTGCAGGAGCTCTTAGACAAGGGCTTCATCCGACCTAGTGTGTCACCTTGGGGGGCACATGTGTTGTTTGTTAAGAAGAGGATGGAACGATGCGCTTGTGCATAGACTATCGCATGTAGAATCAAGTCACCATCAAGAATAAGTATCTGCTTCCAAAAATTGAAGACTTGTTCAATTAGCTTAAGAACGCAAGGGTATTCTCCAAGATCGATCTAAGGACAGGGTATTATCAACTCTTGATACGGGAGGAAGATGTTGCTAAGACTGCTTTTCAAACTAGATATGGGCGTTATGAATTCATGGTCATGCCTTTTGGGTTGACCAATGCTCCCGCAGCGTTTATGAACCTCATGAATGGAGTGTTCCAAGACTACCCGGATCGATTTGTTATTATTTTTGTTGATGATATCTTGGTGTACTCAGAGAGTGAGACAGAGCATAGAGATCACTTGAGAAGTGTATTGAGTCTTTTGCGCAAGCATAAACTTCATGCCAAATACTTAAAATGTGAATTTTGGCTAGAGAAGGTAAACTTTCTGGGTCATGTAATCTCAAAGGATGGAGTTTCCGTAGATCCGGCTAAGGTGTCGGCTGTACAGGACTGGAGGACGCCTTCCAGTGTAACCAAGATTAGAAGCTTTTTGGGATTGGCAGGATATTATCGTAGGTTTATACAAGACTTTTCGAAAATAGCTACACCCATGACTAAGCTATTAAGAAAAGGAGTGAAGTTCGTTTGGAATGAAGAGTGCGAAAAGAGTTTCTAAACTTTGAAGGATAAGCTGACTACTGCCCCTATTTTGACGCTTCCATTAGGTCATTCTAGATTTGTGGTGTATACCGATGCATCAGGAATCAGTTATGGTTGTGTACTGATGCAACATGGTCGTCGAGTGGCTTATGCATCAAGACAATTGAAAGCCCATGAGAAACATTATCCCACTCATGATTTGGAGTTGGGAGCGGTTGTATTCGCAATAAAGATATGGAGGCACTATCTTTATGGGGCAATATTTGAGGTGTTTATAGACCACAAGTTATTGAAGTACATATTCTCTCAAAAGGATCTCAACCTAAGGCAAAGAAGATGGGTTGAATACTTAAAGGATTATGATTTCACGATATCATATTATTCAGGAAAAGCGAATGTGGTTTTTGATGCTTTGAGCAGACAGGCTAAGGCAACGATGTGCAGTATGTTGACTCGTTCTTAGACACTATTGCAAGATGTGATAGCTTGGCAGCCTCACCTAGATGACGAGAACAGAGCAACAATGACTGCCTTGATACGACACCCTCTGTTAGAAGAGCTTGTCATGAAGCAAAATGAAGATACTGATTTTGCTAAAAACATGAAAAAAAGTAAGAAGACAGATTCTCTTTGGCATCAAGATGAAGATGATTCACTACGGTTTCAACAAAGATTGTGGGTCCCTAGAGATGAAGGGGTAAAACGTCAGTTGCTTGATGATGCTCACAAATCCAAATTTTCCATACACCCTGGCAGTACAAAGATGTTTCAGGATATGAAAAGAAATTTTTGGTGGCTTGGAATGAAGCAAGAAATTGCTAAATATGTAGCAAAGTACTTAGTTTGCCAGTGGGTCTAAGCAGAGCATCAACGGCTAAGAGGCTTGTTGCAAAGAATTGATATCCCAGTGTGGAAATGGAAAGACATTACAACGAATTTTGTGGTTGGTTTGCCTCACACCAGAAGACAACATGATGCCATATGGGTGATTGTTGATCGACTTTCAAAGTCTGCCCATTTTCTGCCAATCAGAATCAATCAGTCCTTGGAAAGTCTCGCAGAGTTATATATTGGCGAGATAGTGAGATTGCATGGAGTGCCAAAGTCTATCATCGCGGATCGAGATCCACATTTTACCTCTAGGTTCTGGGGGCAATTGCAAAAGGCATTGGGTACCAAGCTTAAGCTGAGCACAGCGTTCCACCCCCAAACTGATGGGCAATCTGAGAGGACCATTCAAACCTTAGAAGATATATTGCGTGCATGTGTCTTATTATGGAAAGGAAAATGGGATAAACATGTGAAATTTATAGAATTTGCATATAATAACAGTTACCACTCTAGTATTGGGATGACACTTTTTGAGGCTTTGTATGGAAGGCCATGTAGATCACCAGCTTGTTGGACCAATTTGGGTGATGGCAAGATCGAAAACTCTTTAGTATTGCAACATTACACCGACCAAGTGCAGTTGATAAGGAAAAGGTTGTTGACAGCTCAGAGTAGACAGAAAAGCTATGCTGACATTCGACATAGAGAGTTGGCTTTTGAGGTTGGTGATCATGTGTTCTTGAAGATTTCTCCTACTAAAGGTGTTCTTCGATTTGGTATTAAGGGAAAGTTGAGCCCGATGTACATTGGACCTTTTGAAATCTTAGAGAAGATTGGAGAGGTGGCATATAGATTGGCATTACCACCTGACTTGAGTCATGTTCATGACGTGTTTCATGTTTTCATGCTTTGAAAGTACATACCGGATCCTACACATGTGATTGACTTTCAAGGTATTCAAGTGCAAGATGATTTGACGATGGAAGAGAAACCTATTAGAATTGTGGATCAAAGAGAGCAAGTGCTTCGCTCGAAGAGAATTCCTTTGGTGAGAGTGAAATGGCAACACCATGGGTTGAAGGAGAGAACATGGAACTTGAGGAGGACCATATTTGAAGCTCGAGGCATTTTGAAGAGTTTTGTGAGCGCACCACAGGTATGACAGCATTTCAGGCAAATTCCTGCCTGGGGCAAATGTGTGAATGTGTGTTCCTAGGATCGTAGGATCCTAGGATTGTGATGTGAATTGATTGATTGTTTTGTGAATAAATGTTATGTATGTATGTATGCAAATGATTTGTTTTGAAAAGCTATTCAAAGCTGGTTTTGAAATGTTACGCATTGCATGTGCATGCTATAATTGATAACTACTTAAGATTGATGAGGTGAGGTATCGAGTCGAGTGTCTCCTCGACCCCAATCGTGCATATGACAACTACGAGCCAATCACAGATCAAGACTACTCTCTATGGTCTGGCTAAGTTTTTCAAAGATATGATTGATGTGATAATTGATGTGAATGTTGTGTTTTGTTGCATGAACATTGTCATGGGCAATAATGCAAATGAATGAATTGGAGGGTAGTTGTACATGTATTGCTATGACAGCTAGCTAAGAATGTGAAATATCGGTGTAGTCCTCGTGTGGAGGCATTTGGAGGTATGGGTGCACTCGTGGAGTGAACCAACCTCATGAGCTAGTTGGTCATGTTGTGAATGTGTTTCCCTAATGTTAAATAAAAATGAATAAGAGATGAGAGGCCAATGGGATGTGGCTATGTGTTTGGGAGACGTCCCGCTTTCGCCACTGGTCTCGCCTGTTCGGAGCGCAGGTGGTGCAAGGCCCCAGGGTGTTGTTGTGTGTTGTGCTTGGAGTGTTGGGCTCCCGCCTTCCCAACCTGAGTGTCCTAGGGAAGGTCGATTATCTCTCATTGGAATTCACACATCCAGGGATGAGTGCTCTTCCGCTGCCACGGGTAAATGAATCCATACTGTTCTGGGCCACCACGGGGGTTGTCTCTCGCCTGTAGGGTGCCCGCGGTGTGCATGTGCCTGTGATTTGCACCCACAGGAACTGTCAATTCACTAAAGTTAATGTAAATGATTTGAATGTGTTTGAGAATTATATGCAATGCATAAGTTGCTTGTTATTTGTGATGATCTCATATTTGAGTCCTACCTAAGAGGATTAGGGATTTTCCTAGCTTGATGTCATACTGCGAAGGCTAAACCTTCTATTGTTTTATTTTTCAGGTTTTTGCAGACCCGGGGCAGCAGGTTGATCAGATGGTTGAACTCACATCCTATTGGGGAGGTTTTGGGAGTTGTCTTTTGTAGTGCCGACGCGTCTTATTTTGATTATATTGATGTCTTGTTTTTGTTAGACATCAATTATATGGTTTGGGGCATTTTTGTCATGCACATAGGTGTGATTTTGTATGAAACAAAGTTGTTATATAAATGAAAGTTCGCCCCATTGTTTTGAATTGCTTGGCTCATCTCTTTTTGAATTGTTGTGTCGTCGCACCTCAAAGCTCTATGTTTAGAAAAAAAAAATTGTTGGTCAAAAGGTTGGGGTGTGACAGCAAGCTTATTTCAATTCTTCATCATGTTATCATGGAGTGTGCTCAGATTAAATAAAAAAAACCAAAGTGAAGATTTCTTCCGAAATGAGATAATGTAATTTGGATAGGAGGGTTTGAACTCAGTTTCAGCCAGGAGCAGAGGCAGGAGGGCGGCAGCGGCCGAGGCCGGCATGTTTGACTACCCACCATCGTGTTCGGCTCTTTACATGACATTGCTCGAGAAGCATTTTCAGCTTTTCTTCAATTTTATTTGTTCATTATATGATACTCTTCTTTTATCATATAAGATTATCTTGATATTTTCTGTTATGAGGGTGCATTAACATGGTGAGTGAGACTGAGAGGTTCTTTCCTATCACCAGGAACCCCAAGGTCTCCCATTGTCTCCAGTGTGTAAGCGGTAAGATGTTCTTCTCATATTTTATTTTAAATGCAAAAATTTGGAGATGATTCCTTAAGTTCTGGCAATATATATGGTTATGTCGATGACATCAAGAAGAAAAGATGGAAAGATAATCTGGAAAGATTGCAAATTTTTGCTCTCTCTCTCTCCCCCCGTCCTTTCTATATAATTTATTCTCACAGATTTTATTTTAAAGGCAAAAAACTTGCTTTCCTTTTTGTTGTTTGAATTTTGACAAAAAGGAGAAAAAGGAGGGGGAAAATGACACAAGCTTCTCCTTCGGTGGCATGCTAAGATCTCTATATATATCAGCAGAAGGAATGACGTTGCAGGTCAAAAGCAGTCGTGTCGTTCACGAGTCACTCATGTCCTTAATCTATCATCGACGTCCACCTCCTCTCCACCATTTCTTTAGCACAATGTGTCGTTTCACCTTGTTCTTAAGAAGGATTGTCATCTTGACTTCCTTTCTCGATTCAGAAGAACTTTGTGTTGTCTTTTATGAATTTGATGTTTTCACACGGTTTCGGTTGTCGTTTGAACGAATTATTCCATAAACCTACCCTATTTTTTGTGTGAGTAAATCAGTTAGTATTGATAGATGGACCCAAAGCGGTGATGGAAACTACATGTTTTTGTTCTCAAACATTAAACGAGGTGGTCAAAGTGAATGCATCAGATTGATAGAATAACAATACCTTACCAAACTCTATATGCTAAGGGGTCATTTGGCTGATGGAATAGTAACATACCATTTCAGCCAAACGACTCTAAAGGGCCTTATTTGGTAACAATAACAGTATATTACTATTGCCAAATTTCCTCAAAAGATATGAACTTAATCTGACTCCGTCTTAGTATATCTATAGATCGAGCTACCAAACAGGCGATCGAATATCCACCACCATTGGGTGTAACCTTACTGCTGTCAGATTCAAATTAAAAACAAAGAAACATCCACCTTGGTTCTCTTGCGAAACGGAGTGGATCTCAATTTACTGCACTTTAGTTTGGTGGAAAATAAGGCAATTTGGATTTTCATGAATGTAATTCTTCATTTCATCTCCAAGTTGGATTTGATGTGGTCAGCAATATATAGTATGAATAAAAACACACTATCATGATGACGATATATGAGAGAGAGAGAGACGGATGAAATGATGGCCTTTCTGTGTAATGATGCGAGTGGAGCACAAAGAGCCATTCTTACAGTCTAGGCAGTACATGTTGTTGGGCTCACAATGAAACTTGCAGTCGGTGAAGGTCACCTGTAGGAGAGGCTGCAGACAAGGAGGTTCAAGACACTTATTCTTCTTATCTTTCTTTGCAATGTTGCTTTTCTTCCCACCCTCCATTCTGCACATCTGTAATGATGTTTGCATATGAAACAAAAATCACAATTAGAAGAATTCATTAGAAGATAGAACTGAGAGCCTCAAGGTGAAGAATGTACGTGTTTCTTGAAGCACCCTGGAGCTCTCAATTCTAGCTTCCAATGAATTTTTCTCCTTGTAATTTATGTTTCGTATAAAAACATAAGTATGAATGAGTGAAATGGAGAATGATAATAAAAACAACATGGCATAGAGAGAGAAGTTGAAATAGAAGAAGAAGAAGAAGAAGAAGAAGAAGAAGAAGAAGAAGAAGAAGAAGCGTCATGGCTGATGGCTCCATGGCTGAAGCCTTTCCTCCAGAAGACCTTCTTCACCAATTACAACTTCCATGATGAGCCCAACACATGTACTGCCTAGACTGTAGGAACAACTCTTTGTGCTCCATTCATGCAGTCTAGGCAGTACATGTTGTTGGTCTCACCATGAAAATTGCAGTTGGTGAAGAAGGGCGCGTGCAGAAGAGGCTTCAGCCTTGGAGGGAATGACACTTCATCTTCTTTTCTTTCTTTGTCTTGTTTTCGTTTCCATTCTCCATTCTGCTCATCCATAATGATGTCTGCGTATGAAACAAAAATTACAATTAGAAGAATTAATTAGAAGCTAGAACTACAAGCTTAGGACGGAGAATGTAGTAGGCTCAGGAAGCGTCCTGGGGCTGTCAGTTCTAATTGATTATTTTCCTTATGATTTTTGTTTCGTATGCAAATGTCAATATGGATGAGCGGAATGGAGAATAAGAATAAAATTAAGGGGGCAGAGGGTGAGTAGATGAAGAGAAAGAAGAAGAGGAAGTGTCAAGGCTTCTTGGCTGAAGGCTTTCCTCCAGAAGACCTTCATCACCAACTGCAACTTCCATGGTGAGCCCCATAACATGTACTGCCTAGACTGAACAAACGATTTTTGTGCTCCATTCATGCAGTCTAGGCAGTACGTGCTGTTGGGCTCACATTGGAAATTGCAACTGGTGAAGAAGGTTGTCTGCTTCAGGTAGGGAGGCCATCGCACTTTTTCTTCTTCTTCCTCTTCTTCTTCTTCTTTTTCTTCTTCTTAATGTAATTGGCTCTTGAAGTTCCCTGGAGCTCTCCATTCTAGCTTCCAATGAATTCTTCTCTTTGTGATTTTTATCTCATATAAAAACATTATCTCTTGGATATGAAGATGACACTCTGCAGATCCCTAAGTTTGCTTTGCATATTTGTGAACTACACAGCGGTCTGAGAATGCAAAATTGGATTGTATTTAAGAATTCAACTTCAAGTTTCATGTGGTGAGCCTTAATTTCTCCAATCTTCTGTACATTGTCCATAACTTTGTAAAAATTGAATATTTCTTTTTGTGTTTATATTCCTTATTGAGAATCAGACTTTATCTATTTGCATATGTGGATTTTTTACTAAAGTGAGGCCCGTGGGGGCACATTTGGCTGAGAGGACATTTTAGCAACGCGTTGCTGCAGGACTGTTTTCAATGGAAGTTTATGTCAATTGACCACAACACCTCTGTGTAAATGGTTCAATTGAAGGCATCAATCAGAACATGAAACTTGTGTCTCTCGGCAAGAAAATTATCACCACCTTCATCTTGCAGTGTGCACATATGGAAGTGGCAGAACTGCTCATGTATTTCTGCGACAACCTTCTTAAGCTATGTCACATGGGTGCTTCTAAACGGTTGCCCCACCCTCGTGATGCTGGTGCTTCTTCGACACAGCACATCTGGTTCAGTCTGCTGAACCAGGTCAAAACTGACCATTTTAAATATTCACATAACTAAACTATCTCTAATACAAAAAGTTTATATATAAATATTGATAAATCAGACTACCAAACAGTTAAATGACTATGCAACAAAGGATTTATATACATCATCATCGCACCTACACCTAATTTTTTCTTTGAAAAATTGCTGAATCCGCACCCGCATTTGCACCAGCATCTACATCCCTCACCCATGTGACATAGTTCCGAAGTCTCGCACAGACACACCCTTGAAATTGGGTGTCGTGGTGTATGATCATTCCCCCCAGGTGCAGGCAATAGGTTTTCCTTCAGGAAAATTTGAACTATGTTAATCGATATGGCTAACTCATGGTTTGTTTTCACTTCGTCATTATTTTCTCTCAGAAAGTATCAGCTGTAAGCAGGGGAACTGGTGGATTGCATGTTGTACAGTACAATTTATACATTTTGGGATAGTAAAGGTATGACAGACTCAAGCAATCAAAAGCTGTCTAAGAAAAAACAGTGTGAATGAAATGGAGGGAAACGTATAGTTTGAAGGTGGGAGAGGGATTGGATTTCTTTGTAAACAGATTTCCATTACTGAATATAATAAACCATCTTTAATCTTGTTTTGAGGGGAGGAGTTCACATGTTTTCAACAGAAATCATCTTATTGTCCAGATAAGAAACTGTTCCGCAGCAATTTCCGACTGCTTCAAGCAATTCTCCTGGCCCTGCCATGTTCCCCCGTACAAAGGCTGTTTTTTGTATCTAGATCATGTGTTGGAAACATTCCTCTTAATAAAGGTTGGTGGCCTCCTCCCACAGGCTTGTTTCGGCACCACTAAAAGGCAGCATCATCGGACCCACTTCAGTCAGAATCCATCCTTGCTCAAATGGTTAGCTATAAGAGAGCATTTGGTGCAAGGAACAGAATGCTGCATTCGCACGGCAATGGTCAGAACACCCTCTAAATGTGCCTCTCGTCACATTTTTGGGCTGCCAACGACATCGAAACTCATATACCTGCTACTTTCAGTCGGTTTTCACTTGTTATTAGTTGATCCTGGTGTTCTTCGGGTCACTTCATTCTCTGTTCCCATATTCAACAAGAAAAGCTGGAAATTATCTCACACAACGCTGTTTAATCCATTTGTTCCATGCAACTTTTTTTTTTTTTTAATACTAGTGAAACATTGTTTGACCTACTTGTGCCGCGAGTTTAATTTAATTTTTATATTTTAAAATTGTGCTCATAAGGTGAGGAAGGTGGACACTTTGGTGGGCGTGACTGTTGTCCGTTTAGAGAAAGTTAATAGGCTGATATTTTCTTGCCATTTCGAGTTTTTCTTAGATAAACTAGTTTTTGTGCCCTGAAAATTTTTGTGCCCTGAAAATTCGCAGGCCGAATTTGCATCAATATGCAAAGAAAGAACTATTCTCAAATTTGTCTTGGCAGCAATTACAGACTCAAAAAAATTCTGGCTCTACCTGTGGCAACATCAGAACTATTGTTACTGAGAAGGCTTAAAAACGTCTCCCATATTTGCGGAGGCAGACAAATTTGTTATCTATAGCTTTCAAAATCTCTTCTTTCTTTCCGGATCCAGCAATTGTACCTCGATTATCGTGGCAGGCATATATCATGCATATATGGAGTTGTGATTAGATTTATGGAAAGAAAATGGAAGTGAACATTTATATGCCTGTGTGTAAGTGATGGGATAGTGCTTAAATTGAACGGTGCACAGCTACCATTTTTGATGACCAAATAGTCCAGGACATTGAATGTATGGGGAATTGGAAGGCCTTCCAGCCACCTTTGCTAATGGGTTGGTAACCTTCTGTCAACCTAAAACATTAGACAAACTTTTTAAAATTACTGCTGCTAGAACAACGACGAAATGATCAAACAGAAAGCAAAGTGCCTGCGGTGGCCTTGATTATCAAAGGCATCGGATAGAGATTAAGACGTTGTCAAAAGAAATTCGAAAGTCATCAAGAGATCAAATTGCTTCGTCCTTTCTTTTAACTTCTAGATTTTCTATAAAGTGAATGTTTCACATACATTTCAGAAGTAGGATGTAAAAACAAGAAATGGGATGCCCAAAAGAGAGGTCGACAGAAAGGTTTACCTTGGAAGTCTTTTCAAGAACTTGCTTGTCTTGGGGTAAATCTAGAGAATTTTTTTTTGGAAAACTTTAAATATATAAAAGGCAATAGAAACTGTACGCCAATTCGAGTTTTGTACCTCGTTTTTACGCAAAAGTCAACAAAAATTCACAGAAGTCGCTATAAAATTTAAAAGAAAAATTCCCGCATTTACATCATTCGAACTTCCAAACTCACTTTCTATATTGATCATTTCCGGAATCCATATTGTCGAAGTTGCTGTTCACACACTTCGATATGCGATCGATGCGTTCCAGTAATACTTCTCTTCTGTGCGACTTCAATACAAATTAGACAAAGTTCCATTGCAGCAACAATGGAGAAAATTTTATCTATCAAGCTTCACTTCAGAACTTACTTGTTTTTTGTAGTATTTTCTTCTGCGTTATCCTTTTCTAATTTACTTCACAACTACTGTACCAATTAAACAAAATTTCATTACAGCAAAATTGAAGAAAAAAATTTGAGAGAGAGAGAGAGAGAGAGAGAGAGAGAGAGAGAGAAGGAGAGGCTGGACCAGAAGGCATTCATTTCCTCACTTTTCTAGACAACGTGTAAGTGGGAAGAAAGGTTCCATGCACCTTCAAAGGAACACAGCCTCAACGAGAGACGACGGGTAATACTTTGACTTAATGTAACTCTGAGAGAGTGAACTCCATGAATATTCGATTGCATCAGGAGGGCTCTTCGGCAACATATCCAACACTCCAGGAGCTGTCAGGCTAGAGAGAGAGAATGGGACACTTTCTGCCGGTTTCAGAAATCCAAGGATCTGTTTATTGGCAGTATCAGGTATGTTTCTCCTAATTCCTGTCCACTCCCTTTGTCCGACATGCTGTAAAGTTTTTTCATGACTAAAAAATAAGGGCGCTTTAGTACTTTCAAGAACTAATGAAGACAACACTCGTTGATATTCTTTAATGATGACATATCTACATTCCCATCGTCAACCCCTTCACATCCAAGTGGCAGCTCAATAGTAGGGAGCACCTAGATGATGCAAAGAAAGATTAACAATGTCTTAGGAAAGCTTTCCAGCACAGCGATAAAAGAAATACAACAATATAAACTAATTGTTCTTCCCTTGACATCAGACAAGGAACTTACACCAAAGGAACATGTCATGCACACTTCATGTTTTAAAGTTTAAACTTTTAATAGGGCAAGTGTAAGGAGTACTAGGTTTCCAAATACCGAGAAGCAGAGCAGTCCATTAACAAAATTCATCAATGCTAGGTTGATGGCACTTGACGCAGAAAAACCTGGGATGCTTAAAAAAAATGCAAACAAATGCAAACTACGAAAACAACCAAATATCTCAAAGCATAATAACAGAACGCACAGAATGGGAGTTGATTCCAATAAATAGCATAAATGTAGTTGCAATGTATTTTTTCAGTTGATTGAATACTGAAACCGGTCCTCCAGCAGATTTGATGGGGAATACCGAACCAGGGACCAGTCCAAGCCAGAGTGCAATGCACGGAAAGAAACAAAAAGAAACACTGCTGCAAGAGACTGGGCAGGAGCACATGCTCGGCATGGAAGGCCCCCAAAGAGTGCAGCCAAGCATGGTTGCGTGCTTGGCATGGGATATAGTAGCGACCCAAATACTTACCAGAAGATGTAGCCTTCAGGTGAGGCATGTGGCATGACCAAAGTGCAAAGTGGGACGGACTATCTGCCCCACTAGTTCTTTCGGTTCGTAAACTTGTAAATGGCTAATCGAGGGTCTGCCCACTTGTTCTTTCGGTTTGTAGACTTGCAAATGGCTAAGTATTGCAACTTGGGGGACTTTCTAGAGCTACCAGCCAAACCCTTGAAGGGCGTCTGGGAACAATCCACAAAGAGCTTATGTTCAACAGTGGAAAGGGCCTCAGCCTTAAGGCTTAAACAGTCTCGTTGTGCCTTGGACTCCTTTGCCATAGTGTTACTCTGCAAGGACTTGCCCCTGCCTTCAGCCCCTCCGTGAGTTAAGTCTGGCAAAACGACAAACTGCTAAGCTTCCTTGGTCGGGGAGACTTGGGCCATACTCCGTACTTTGGTGGAAAAAAATAAAAAAAGTAGCCAATGTGAACCATCATGCTTCAAAGCCACGTGACATTTTAAAGAGTCTTCATCCCATCACCTATGTAACATGGGTACATCCCCTTTGGGGACGTACCCTACCGGTACCGGTACGACACCGGTACCGGTACGCGTCTGGGTACGGTCAACACGTACCGGGCCCGTACCCGTTCATTTTTGGACACGGTCAAAGTTGACCGGGTCCATTTTTATCCTTTTTTGTTTTTAACTATTAATTCATTTTAACGTTAAAAGCTATTTTGACGTTAAAAAAAAAGGGTAAAAAAAAAACCCTCGACACTCGACTGTTTCAGTGTTTTGTTGTTTTCGTCTCTCTCCAGCGTTAGGCAGTGGCGACGACAACAGCGACTCGCCCTTTCTCTACGGTTTCTTTCAAATCTCTCTCTTTGTCGCCTGAATGTTTCTCTGTTCGCCTGAATGTTGCATTTGCCGAAAGCGGCGACGAAAGCATGCATTTGGCTATCAACCTCCCTTGTATTTGACGAAATCTCTCTCTCTGTCGCCTGAATGTTTCTCTGTTCTCCCTTGTATTTTTCCCTTGGTGGCTGCTGTTTAATCCCTTGTATCGAGCGGTCGTCCCCTGAACCTACAACCACGAACGACGCCGTCAGGCGTCAACTTATGCCTGCCACGACACCGTCGACAGAGTCGTCGGCGGTGAGTCTCTCTCTCTCTAGTAGGTCGAGGGTTAAACCCTCGCCGGCTTGAAGCAGTGGTGAGGCCATGAGGGGAAGCAGCCACCGAGGGTTGTCTGAAACCCTCAAGTCCGGCAGGGTATTGTTGAATATGAGCAGTACATATGTATTGTATATTTGTATATGATTTTGCACTACATGATCCTACGGTATTTGTTATCTTATCCGTTGCAGCTGCAGCTCATTTGCTACTTGCTAGGTTCAGACGTCAGACATAAGTTGTAACTTGTAAACTTGTAATGGCTGACAAAGGAAAAGAAGTACTGTCTCCTACAGGAAGTGAGAATGTAGAAAGCAGCAATAGTAGTGTTCATACCACTGCATTAGAGAAAGATAATCCACAACAGCCTCTTTGGCGCTATGTGAAGAAAATAGGAAAAGGGCCAGATGGTGGTGGGAATGTAATGTTTGCTTGCAACTTTTGTGAATCGAAGTTCACGGGCTCTTATACACGTTGCAAGGCACATTTGTTGCATATCGGAGGCATTGGAATTAGACCATGCCCAAAACTTACCAATGAGGATATTAAGATATTAAAAAAAGAACAGGATGCAGCTGAAAAGAAATCTTCATCCAAGTCAAGTGTGTTGGTTCCTCTTTTTGCTAGTGAACAACAAGAAAATGCTTCAAAGAAAAGAAAAAGTACATTAACACATGCATTCAATAATATGGGAAGGGCAGAGATGGATAGAAGGATTGGAAGGTTCTTTTTTGCAAGTTCACTTCCTTTCAATGTAGCCAAAAGTCCTTATTGGAAGGATGTTGTTACAGGTTTGGCGAATTGTAATTTGAGTGGTTATGTACCTCCTAGTTTAAAGAAGTTGAGAACTGTAATTCTTGCAGAAGAAAAGGCAAACATTGAAAAATTATTAGAGAAGAAGAAATTTTCATGGACACAGTATGAAGTATCCATTGTTTCTGACGGGTGAACTGATATACAAAGGCGGCCACTGATAAATTTTATTGCTTATTCGCTTGATGGACCAATCTTCTTGAAATGTATTGATGCATCTGGGGAATATAAAGATGTTGAGTATTTAAAAAGACTATTTGTAGAAGTCATCAAAGAAGTGGGTGAAGAGAATGTTGTGCAAATTGTTACTGATAATGCTCCAGTTTGCCAACGAGCATGGATGAATTTGGCAAGTGATCCAAAATACAGTCACGTATTCTGGACTTCTTGTGTGGCACACAGTATAAATCTAGCACTTAAAAGTATTTGCAACCCATCAAAAGATGACTCAAATGCCGGTTTATTGTGTTCATGGATTGAGGAGCTTGAGCATGATGTCAGAAACATCAGAAATTTTGTTGTAAACCACAACAATGCTCTTGCTATATTTAATAGACATTCCGATTTGAAATTGTTGAAGGTAGCAGAGACCCGTTTTGCATCCATTATCGTAATGATAAAAAGAATAAAACAGGTGAAACATGCATTAACACTTATGGTGACTAACAATGATTGAGAGTTTTATCGGAATGATGACATCGTGAAGGCTCAAGAAATTAAAAAATGCATTTTAGAAGATGAATGGTGGGACAAAGTTACATATTTTCTGTAGTTTACAGAGCCTATTTGGCAGATGCTGAGAGAAGTTGATAAAGAAGGGTCCATGCTTCACAAAGTTTATGATATGTGGGATAACATGATTGAAAAAATTCAAAACATCATTTTTAGACATGAGAAGAAGAATGTTGCACTTGATGATTCCGAGTTTTTTTATCATGCGCATAGAATTTTAGTAAGAAGATGAAACAAAAGCAATAACCCTTTACATTGTATGGCACACTCTTTAAATCCAAAATATTATGGACAAACATGGTTGGCAGGAGGTACTGGTCGTGTTCCTCCTAATCGAGATCCAGAAATATCAAAAAATAGGGAGATATGTTTGGGAAGACTGTATCCTGATTTTCATTGGTTGAAGATGATCAACAATGAGTTTGCGAGCTTCTTTGGTGGAAGAAATGATTCAATACAAGCTTCAATGGCAAGAGATGAAGAAGATCCTGTTAATTGGTGGTTGTGTTTTGGAGCATCGACACCAAATCTCCAACAACTTGCACTGAAGTTATTATCTCAACCTGCAACCTCTTCATGTTGTGAAAGAAATTGGAGCACTTATTCTCAAATTCACAACATCAAGAGAAATAAGCTAACTAGTAAGCGAGCAGAAGATTTAGTTTATGTCCACTCCAACCTACGCTTACTTTCACGTACTTCAAATGATTACAGGTATCTTTCTTTTTGTATCTTTGATATGTATACATATTACATAATTAGTTAATTACATTTACATAATATGTTGGTTGTTTATAGTTTTGAATCTTTTGATTTTGTTGCAACTTGCAGTTCAGGATCATCCAAGTATTGGGATGTTAATCCAGACGACATTGATGTACAACTTGAAGGAGAACATGATTTGCATGCTGTTAACATGGACTTTACAGAACCTGTTGCTCCTTCTAATCTTCATGATGCGACTGAGGAGAATCAAGAAAGCTGACGTACGTGACATGTTTGTTTTCGACTATGATTTATTATTTATGTGTTTTGGTCCTTTTGGACAATGATTTATGTGTTTTGGACCATGATTTATGTTTGTGTGTTACTCTTTTTGCGTTTTTTTGATATATATGTGTGAAATGTGAATATGTTATTCTGTTTGAAATTTTTTGATATATATATGTCTGTGTGTACAGCCGTACCCACGTTTTTTGAAAATGGTTCGTACCCGTACCTATGTGACATAGCCCATCACATAAATTGATGCAGTTGGATCATTGCATGTACAGGCTATAGCCAGGACAAAGTCAAACAGACAGTTTTAGAAGGAATGAATAGTATTGACAGCCAATCAAAATGATTCAACAAGTTACATAACCACATGCAAATGAGCAAACACATACATGTGCAGGCCCTAAAAAATTGCAGGACTAAGGTCTCACCAAAAAATTCAAGGGACAGAAAAAGTAATCAGGCTTAATATCAAGCAGAAAGCAATCCATTTGTGTGTGTGTGTGTGTGTGTGTGAGAGAGAGAGAGAGAGAGAGTAACGCTCCAATGTCATACAAAACAAAGCACGAAAAGGAAATAGATGTAGAATATATATATATATATATATATATATATATTGTAGTGGAAGCAGAACAATCACACACCTACATAGTTGGCATAGGTCCGATATGTCTATTGCGTACGGATAACTCACCTGCGTAATTTACAGGTAGCACGATCTGTCCTAGCAGTTAATGTTGCTAAGGAAAAACACTTATTCATACAAACATTACTTTATACATATGTTGGAGACCCATGATTCTCAAGTCTTAGTCTCAAACATCATAGAACTGTAAAAGTATGTACAAACAAAAGTGCATAGGGGAAATGTATATAACATTGTCGCATTACTTCCCAGCAATCCTCCATCCTTTCAATCGCCCAATCAACGAGCAATTCGTTACATAGTGAGAATCTAATGAAGGCAAATAGTCATAGCATTAGCACAACTGTTGAGTACAATGAAAATCATAACAAGATCTTCGATATATCATTTGAGTGTACAGTTTATGTATTGATTATTAAAACAATAATGAGTATCATCGCTGCAAGAGATCACTCTAGCAGTCATGATAATACTTGAATAGTAGTTCAAAAGGATCACTAAGTTTGGTTTGCCGATTTCTATTGCATTCCAGCGAATCAGACTCAATTTGAGCCACATAGTTAACTAATCACATCAGTAATAGCAGGAAAAGGAATTAAACAAATAAATATATAGATAAACAAACAATTCACAATAGCATGATTTTCAATGATGCATACACCACCCAACTTGTCAGCGTATTTAGGGTAGACCGTTGTGCAGCTTACGGCCCCAAACACTAAGTCATCTATTTTCCATCTGGTTCAAAACATGAGCAAGACTAGGTCATAAACTTTTAATATGCATTATTATTTTCAAATTCTGATATAGTGTCTTAGCAATATACACATAGAAACACAACAGGGTTCAGGAACTTCTAGGGCTAAAATTGTAATTCATAAACTGTTTCTGATGTCAAGAAGCTGGATGTTACAAAGAGAGCACTAAGTAGAACAGTAAGATTGTTTTAGCACAGTTATGTCTTCGGCCTCCCACACCACAAAATACTGCAAGTAATGAAAAGATGGCTCCTGTTTTGATCATAATCACAAGCCAAGTTGTATCAACTTGAATCTTATGTTAACTGCATGTAGTTTGTAAAGCATCCGATTTAGAGGAAAAGCCAAATTATACAAAACTGAACCTACAGAAATACGGTTTCCGTAAGGTCAGGAGGGGTAATTTGAGATGCACTATTAGATCATATTGTTTCCAAAGGTCCACATCAATCACAAGCAACTTGATCTCCAAATAAAATAGCTCATATTACCTATTAAGTAATAATTCCCCTAAATGAGAAAAAGGACTTACCATCGGAGAAGACTCCATCTTTATACTGTTTGATGGTAACAGTCGCAAGGACGGTGTTGCATGGTCCCATCCAGTTTGAGGATCATGTATCTGAATTTCAAAGAACTCTTCTCTGATGAATTCCCCCCTCCCCCTCGATTGCTATGCAATGGTTTATTGGCAGGCTACTAGAAATATCTGATTGTAATGCTAAATCAAGTGTGGCATCCATATTGTTAATCACATAAACGAGAGACCAAATACCAACACGTCTGTTGCCACGTTTGTTCTGCGGTATAATGCAGTAAACCCTCTTGTGATGGATGTCTATGTAGCGCCCACCAGAAATGCAAGAATCCTATTGCTGCCAAATGTAGCAAGCATGAAAAAGGATCATATAAAATCATATGACATAAATTAAAGAAAGCAGATAAATTGATCGATTAAAATGACATTAATGACATTCCATCACCTTGTAGGATAGATTAATCTAAGTACGACTATTCCGACTTGCATAAGCTTGCAGAAATGGGTACATATTTGAAACCAACAAATTTAACCTCAAGTTCCTTTTGTAGCTGGGAGGACATACCAGGTGCAGTTATATCATACTGGTATCTGAAGAAAAGTTCAAGATTGGGATTTTACGCATTCAAGAAACACTGGCACCTACAGAATTATATCCCATGGATCAAGACGCGTTGATCAATATGAACTAGAAACATGGAAACATCATTTAGAGAAGCAAGATTACCTTGTAATACCATCCACAGGCTCCATAAAAGGCTCCCAGTAATCATTTTGGTCTTAAATGACTTCACAACTGACGAGAAGCTCATAGATGAGTTCAGAATGCTGGCTTCCCCATGCATATCAAAAGCAACATTAGTTAAAGAGAAATTAAACAATGGCACCATCTGCATTTGTCAAACAGAGAAGGGATATATCAGAGTAGCTGGCACAATGTTTCTATCAAATGCTCGATCTGTTTTGGCTTCTAATCCAGGGGTTTGTTAAAGATTCATCAAAAAATAAATATTGCAATAACATCATAATATTTTTACTCCGTTTTTTTCAAGAGAAGTATACGGCTAAAATGCATACTTGTTTTGTTTGTTTATAATTAAAATTTCACAGATATTTCTTAATCATTTTCTAAGAAAAGATAGTAGAAAGGTCAGAATTTGTTAGCATTTTATTATTCTATGTTCCGAGATTCCCCGAGAAAAAAGGGATTTTAACAAACTTCTGAGAAAACTTTCCGAAAAAATTCCTGGTATTTGTGACTATGGTTTTAAAAAAGGAATTCACCTTTCATTGTATGATACACATATCATCCTATGTAATCACCAAACCAGCCGTCATCCACGTAAAGACTCAGCTACACAATGGCTGGACCAAGGTACATGGACGTTTCAATCCAGCTATTTCTGTCCTCCATAAGCACAGTAGCACACCCCCTCCTATTCCCTTTATTAATTCTCCAGACCGGGTGAAATGAACATGCCAATGAAAGCCTACCCCATTTGAAGGAAAGACCCTAACAAAGTTTTCATGGCATCAAGGTAATTATCAGACATCAAATTATTGAGAAAAGTTATGTGTGATTCAAACGAGTCTAGAACATTAAATACTAGTCTTTTGCCAAAAAAGGTCCAATTCACATTTATGTGCCAATGGCCCTCTTACCATATCCAGGACAGAGTCCAAAGCTAAGGCAGCATGGACCCCAACCTGATGGCATGCAGGGGATAAACTACATCTCAAAACCAACTTGTGCCAGCATGTTTATTGTTCATGAACCATAATAAGTGGTTCCTAGATGCCAAGCCCAGAACGAAGCCCTGATGTAACCGGCTCCAGCTCTTGGTTATCTCTTTAGAAAACAATAGACTAAATGATAAAAGAGAGGTGTTGGTTGATCTAGAGTCTAGACATCCAATACTAGCACAAATACAGCAAACAGGAAAAACGACAGGACTGGCAGCTCTGAGAAGTCACTACTATGGAGCACTCCTGAAGTGAATGAACTAACCAAGTACACTAGCCAAAAAGTATGCCAGCTATTTGGTTCCGACACAAGTTGATACCTCCCAAAGCTATTAAAAGTTAAATAAATAAGTTGGATGCAGAATCATGCGGTATTGACAGATTACGTTGTGCTTCGTATTTAACCTATCAATGTATCAGTACCTCCATTCAAGAACTAAGCAACATATATCTTACTTTAATACAACTTTTTAAGATACACAATCTTCTAAACATCTATGTGCTATATTACCAAATAGTATGCAGAACAGTATTAGCACAACATAAAATAGATATGAGATTTGTGTACTTATTTCCCATTAGTCAGAAAAGGAGTTCAACAATCTTCTCACCTTTCCACTATGGTCATCAAGGAATTATGAAAAATGAATTCGCTTCTGCATTGAAAATGACATGTATTTGCAGCTATCGGTCAGCACAAATCCTTTACGTCTTTAATTCACTGCTAACGAGAAATGTATGGAAATTCACGATTCAGAAATAATAAATGTCAGCTGTGAGATATAGACATGAGACAGAAAAAGATCATACATACTTTATCATGTGGTGTCCAATGGCTAAATGGTTCATATATGTCTAAGTTCAGATGACTCCTAGATACTGTCTTCAGGACATTGGTCACCGAAGAAGATGTCACTCTGAATGCATCATACAGTGGGATTCATCTGTTTTTGGAGGAACCTTGCCAGCAATGCATGCCAGAGCAACATGCCCAGGAGGAGCCTCAGGCAGCCAGAAGGAAATGCTGTTTACTCTTTTCTGTTTCTTGACATAACCAACAAGCTGGAAGCCTAAAGGAGCTGTTAAAGGAACATCATCATCATCTATGGTACTTTGGATGCTCACGCTGCACAATTAGTAATGTAAGGCTGAATTAACTGCAGCAAATGAAGGACAAGCTGTATCTAGTATGCACAAGAATCTAAATAAACAAATCCATACTTTTGAATTGTCAATATCAACAAAGAGGATCCCCTTGGCACAATAAGATGCTATATGGATATTTTCTTCCTTGAACCGCTTCTCCTGTCACACTGAACAAAGCTAAATCTGCCAATCACTTCGATTCAACCCGTAGAAGAAGCAGCTGCAGCTCTTTCAGATTCCAGGGGACATACCTTGTCATCAGGGAGAATCCGTTTGACATGTTGGCTGTCAAAGGGTGTAGAGAAACCATCGACTTTGCAGAGGACAATATGTCGAAACTCATAACCTTAACCAAGTAAACTTTATTAATGGGTTCTTCAGGAAATTATCCAACAGAATTATCTACCCTGAAATACAGCGAGATATTAAATTCTTATATGAAACGCTATAGAGTGCAACCATCTCTGCAGATAGGGTTTGAAGCTCCTGTACGCTAGTTTCTTTAATCTCAATTCATCAGCTTTGCCAGACTGTGGGTTAAACTCTCAGATTGTCGATAGTTAGCCACTCAATACACTGCCACCAGATAAAACAATTGACAAGTTATTTTCTTTCCTTGTCTCTTCTTTATGTCTTCTTTCAGCCAATAACAGTTGAAAGGTTAGATGCATTAAAAAATCCAAAAATAAACATTTGGCTGTAATTTTTGACTTTTCACCAAATCTGTACTCAGAAACCTGGGCCATTTCTAGAATATTATGAGTAACACCATCGAAGGCAATAGGCAGCTGACTCAACTTCTCTGCCCATTTTAATGCCCTTGAAGGCATGCCTTGTTTGCAGAAGTGCGTAAGTAACACATTTACTGTAACAATATTTGGAACAAAGGCCAACTTCAGCAGTTTACCAAACATGATAAGAGCCCTATCAAGTGCATCCTTGCAGATACCATTGAGGATGGTATTGTAGCTAAACGTGTTCGGGGCAATGCCTAGTGAAACAACTTCATCAAGCATGTTCAAGGCTTGAGCTGTCATATAGCTATTGCAAAGTGCATGAATCCATATATTGTATGTAACAATATCAGGGCAACACCCATCAAAGGACATTTTGTTCACAAACTCTATTGCATTAGCCATATCAGATGCCTTACAGTAAGCATCAATAAGAGTATTGTAGGTGACAATATCAGAGGCTAGGCCATCATTATGCAAATGGATAAATGTGGTCTTTGCCATCTTAAGTTTGCCCACCTTACAGAGGCCATTAATGATGATATTTTTTGTAAATAAGTCAGGCAGAAGTCCTTTGTTCTTCATTTCAGTCTCCAAGTCAAGTGCCTTAGATAAGTTGCCAATCTTACAGTACCCATCAATCAGAGCATTATACGTATAATTGTTGGGCACAAGGCCTCTTCTTGACATCTCAAGAAAGTACTGAAATGCTTCAGTCATGCAATTCATTTTACAAAGGCCATTGATGAAAGCGGTATAAGCAATGACATCAGGAAAGACATTTTCATCTTCCATCTTTTTCCAGAGATTAAAGGCTTTTGCACCATCCCCTAGTCGAAAATAATTATCAATCATTATTGTAAAAGCAACTTTATCAGCATGCCACCCCTGGTCAAACATATCTGACACAAGTTCGACAGCAGCATCCATTTTGCTTTTCCTACACAAGCTCATCAGCAGCGAGTTATAGGTAACATGTGATGGTTGACATCCAAACCTCAGCATCTCCTGGTACACAGCAAAAGCCTCTTCTACTTGCCCACCTCTGGCATAACCTGCAATAAGTGTATTAAATGTGACCAGGCATGGGGAAACACCCTTATCTATCATGTAGTGGAAAAGTTCGATAGCTTCCTCCATTTGTCCTGTCCAGCAGCACCTACAAATTAGTGTATTGAACGTGCAAGAATCAGGAGGAACACTCCTTTCCAGCATATTCCTTAAAACTCTGTCCGCATTCTCTTTCTTCCCAAATTTGCTACAACCGGAGAGCAAAATGTTGAAAGTACAACTATCGGGTGAAAGGCCTTTCTCGAGCATTTCAACATATGTAGCGTTAGCCTGATCAATGTCACCAACTTTACAATAGCCACAAAGGAGCGTGTTGTATGTGACAGCATTGGGTGAAATCCCCTCTTCTAGTGTCATCCTGTCAAATATTTTTCTCGCTTCAGCCATGTTGCCTCTTTTGCAAGCTCCATTTAGTAGTGTATTATATGTAATCGTGTTTGGATTGCAGCCACTACTTATCATAAAACTTAATAAATCAAAAGCATCTGACATACGACCACCAGTGCAGCAGGAGTTAATAACAATATTAAATGTGAAAGCGTCAGGATGACAGCCATACTTATGCATAACTGCCAAAAGGCTCTTCCCTCTTTCCAAATCGCCATTTCCGCATGAACCAAGAATGATATTATTCAAAGTGCGAATGCTAGGGCGAGGTCCTTTAGCCAAACTATCCCTAAACAATCTCCAGGCAGCGGCACAATCACCCATCTTGAACAGAGAACTAATAAGGATGCTAAGGCCAGACGGGCTCGGCATAACTCCTATATTCCTCATCCTACTGAGTGTATCGACTGCCATTGAAACCAATCCAGCACGCACATAGGCTCTAAGAAGCGAATCATACACAGATACATCCGAACCATACAAATCGAAAGTTGCGCAAAGAAACTCAAAAAAGTCACAAGCATTATCACCTATGCTTCGCCCGACCATGTAAGAGAGCACGTCTTGACAGAGCAAATTCATTCCTTTCCTAGAAAGATGATGAGCAAGGATGCAACAGTCCTGAAAGAAGCACGGGAAATGGCACTTGAAGACCATCTTGAAGAATAGAAATGCCGATGACCCATCAATGTGCTTTGCTAGAAACTTCATGATATCTGCAAGGAGAGAAAGCTCCAGATAGGAAAAGAACCTTTTGAGAAGGAAGAGCCTGCCTGTTTTCACCATTCTGGACAAACCCATTAGGATGCAATTTTGCTCCACTCGAGTAAGCGCCAATGAGTGAGAAGTGGAAGGCAGAGAACAACAAGGTGAAGGCAAAAGCTGATCAATGAGAATGGTTGTGAGATTAGGTTCCCCAGATTTTGAGTTCTTATAGGTACCATGAGAAGGAAACGGAAATGCTGGGTGAAGCTCCTGAGATGTGAATAATCGGATGAAGAGGAAGGGGGATGGACGTATCTTACTGGAGAAATGGTGGCAAAGTTGCAAACATCGGCTGTCCCAGAAAACCGCCATTCGAGGAGAGGCCTGAGATGAAGGTGCTCATTGTTTTATCATTTCTCGTTCACGAAAGCGTTGATCTGCGCATCTGCACTCTTGACCATGGGCGGGAGTTCTTCCGATGATTCCAACTTTGGATATCGACAGGAGCCAGCCCGTGACCCCATCCCGAGCGGAATCCAGCGAGTTTTATAAGAAGGGGGGCCTTTGATTGGCGAGAAATCAAGAGACATGAAAAAAAACTGGTTTTCAGGTTTCATCTTCTATAACGAGACGGAACTTAGCTCCTTTTTGCACTTTTGAAGATCTATTTAAATCAAAAGTTTTTACAAGGACTTTTGACTCGTTTGTGATGAGTAAGTAGATCATGTTTCATTTGATTTTGTTTCTCAATAGATTCTTGTGCTTTAACTTTTTTTTTTTTTTTTTTTTAAGTTATTTCATCCTACCATTTAGAAAGTCAAACTCTCGTTCAATCCTTTTATCTCCTCCACATGACATGGTTCGCGTTGGTGCCTCAGGTACCTTTTCCGTCGTGCTTCAACTTGTGTTGATAGCTTCCTTGAGTTGATGTTTTGACAAGTTCAAATAAAAATAACACCTACCAGCTCTCATCCGACTGTTGCACCAGCACCAGCTCCCTCAAGGACTCTGCTATGAACTTTTGAGGTTTTGTATGAAAAACACGTTTTATTAAGTACATTAAGAAATCAAATGTAAAGATCTGATTGGCAAAGCAACGGGACCGTTAATGATGTTGTGCATCTTCCTTCTTTTTCTCGTTAAAGCTGCAGTACCACTAAAGTATCAATAACATAGAAAAACTCGAAGACTCTCGAGCAACTTTTGATAGCGAAATGAAGAAATGATCAATGCAGGGCAAGAGCTTCCCATTGCTCTGGTTATCTAAGTTACGTGCTTGCTAATAGCTTAGATAACAGATCGTAAAAAGAGAATGACCGAAAAGTCAGCGACGAGAAGAAACCCCGTTCCTTCAACTCATAATTATTGTCACGCAAAGGAAAACAAAAAGTGACCCATAAATAATAAAGCAAATATAGAGTCAGAATAAGGACGAAGTGTTTTTCTTATAATTGAACAAACATATTACATGTCACAAGAAGCTCTGAGACCCCCAAGAAACATATCAGGAACAAAAGGTACTCGTATTTACAGGCCGCAACAACCTCATTGTAAAGAACATCAAACGCCAAGGCTCTTGATGGACGTCACCAATAATTGGCAAGCGATGTCCGTCAGATCAGCATATACAGTCCTTTTGGGTACTCACATAAACCTTCCCGTTCTACAAA
Source organism: Nymphaea thermarum (assembly GCA_011799765.1). NCBI lineage: Eukaryota > Viridiplantae > Streptophyta > Magnoliopsida > Nymphaeales > Nymphaeaceae > Nymphaea > Nymphaea thermarum. The sequence continues at coordinate 34,150 of JAANDH010001490.1, forward strand.
CCACGGCAGCTAAGTTTGCCTATTTTACTGACGAAATTTGCTTAGAAGTTGCAGAAACGTGGGACTGATAGCTGCAGAACAAGAATTGAACACCGCAGCAAACAAATCCTGAGTAGCTTCATGTGGGTGATTCAACTCAGAACTGCAAGAATTGAGCAAGGCCGCAAATCAATCCTGCATAGCTTCTCGTAGGCGAGAGGATTCAACTCTCACGGGCTTCCAGTTCAGGTCCTGCCATTTTTGTCGCAATGCGACAAACTGAAGAGCATCACTGTTTACCTGATATAAGTAACAAGCCCAAGGATAAGAATTTGGAGCCTTCCAAACGGTTTGCTCCTCAAACTCTGCATCCGAAACAAGGCTTTCATGCACACAGTATGCAGCATCGTGCCTGGGCTCAGTATAATCTGCTACAGCCACACATCCGATTGACACAAAACCTTCAGGAGGTCGTGGGTACCAGATGGATACTTTTGTCACATAGTCGTCGAAACAATTTCTCCACACCTGTCAGTAACACATCGAGTTAAACATTCAAAAATTTTTTAGGAGAAGGCGCAATAATATAATGCTGGAAATCTTGCTTCAAACATATAATGCATCCAAAAGAAGGAAAAAGACAAGATAGGACATCATGTGAAAGGGAAAAAAGAAATGAAGCTGCAGCTTGTCGGCTCCCGCCAGTCCACTGGGATGTCGCCGCTACGGTTGATTTGCCGACAGGCCCAGGACATTGAGCGACACCATCCTCTGACACAGCTATGGTGTTAAAGTCTTAAAGATAGCCCAATGTTTGCCCACGTGCACTATTCTCATGAACATGCATGCCGTATCCAGAGTTTCAACCTCCCTCTCTGTTGGGTAAGCAGGAGGCCTCCTCAGAGGCTATCAGTAGACTTTCATTGTAGGATGGGCAAAAGATAAACAGGAAGCTAGGTTTCAGACTTTAGTACATGCACCTTGCTGACAACAGAATCCCCACAACAGAACCTTGGCTACTAAAGTTCAAGCTTCAAAGTTGTAATGCACAAGGTCCGATCAACAATTTAGATAATTGAAATATGATGATCAAACCTGCAAGCAGACATACCAGATCATAACCTAAAGGGAGTGCAAACTTTCCAGAAACATTTTGGTACACAGCAGCCACATTTGGCGGATAACTGCCAAGACGGACTATGTCACCCACAGAGACATAGCTGCAAGAGACAACCACAGATCTCATCAGATGACAATACCAAATATTTAAACTCAATTAGAAGAAGTGTCCATGCATAACAATCCAAACAAAAGCATTGAGTGGAATAAGTGTGATTATCGCATGTCTACTTTGTAGAGAACTGGAATGAATGGAGAAAAATGTTACTGCTGAAACTAATCAGACATGCTAGAGAGTAGAAAGTAATCAGGTAAACAGGAACAGCGTTATGGAGATGCTTTACCCATCTGGGCAGATTGGGCTCCATATACTGCATACTTCTGCATCATCCCCTACCTAAAAAAAAAAAAAAAGGCATAAGTGCATAACCAAGAAAGATCAAATACTGATGAACTGATCAGAGTCATCAGACAGACCTGCTTGGGGCACAAAGCAAACCGAACTCTCAGATTACTGCTCCAGATCTTCAGAAAATTAACAGTATAATCTTGAAATTTCTCACTGGGAGCTAAATCTGAAGATAAAGATTCCCTCGTCCTCATTACAGGTTTCACTTTACTAGGAGACACACTTCCACCAGCTTCATCACAGGGAAAAAACACATAATGCTTGATTGAGGGAACCTGCTCAAGAGCATCCGAGTGGTGAATGACCAGAAGTTAAGAAAAGATCATCTGTGAAGGAAAAGTAGGAATCTAACCTTCAAACGCAGGCTTCTCATTCTTGAAAGGTATGCTTTCCATGTCTTACGCACTGTGAAGCAGATTCTTGTAGCTTCACTATCTGATGCCACTTCCTCATCATTGACATTGCATTTGACTACACGAACAAAATTTTGAGATCTTCTGAAATTTCTGAGATGGAGAATCAGATGCGTTGGTTTTGCAAAACCAACTTTTGCCAGTTCCAATGCCAGGAGTTCTTCCCATGGCACATCCCATAAAATCTTACATGGTTTCCTATCCAACTTGTCAGGAGCAGAACACTAAACCAGGAATAAAGTGCAATCAAATCCAACTCTAAGAAATAATGCAAAGGAATAAAAAATGATTACTGATAATATAGAAAACAACATTGTCAGAAAAAACCTGCAGCATAATGACACGCCTGTTTGTAATGAGAAAAGTGCGGCGATGTGGCAGCATGAAATGTTCTTCATAGAAGTCAGTCCAGGCAAATTTTGACGGTTCTTTGAATATTTCTGTACACCCAAAATGCCTGCTTGCTTCTGCAAGATACAATACCATCTACAGAAGAACAAAATATATAAGAAAAAAACATTAACCATATATTAAGAGAAAGTTTCTATGCGAAGATCCAGATTTTTCAAATATGATACTTTGTAGTTCTAATTACAGTCACAAAAGCTAATGACATTAATCATATTAGTATAACTGGTGGCATGTCAAATATGGTTTCACTGCAACATCCGTCTATAAGAAAAAGTTTAAAAATTCCAAATCTCAAACATCAGCAGGTCAGCTGGATAAAACAGAAATATAAGTTCTCATATCATCATCAACAGTTGGGAATTTCATGATCTAGCCATGCCAATCAATTACCTTTACAGTCACAAAAGCTAACGACATTAATCATATTAGTATAACTGGTGGCACGTTAAATATGGTTTCATTGTAACATTCATCTATAAAAGATAAAAACTCAAATCTCAAACATCAGCATTATCATCTGGATAAAACAGAAATGAGAAATACAAGTTCTCATATCTTCATCGACAGTTAGGAGTTTCATGATCTAGCCATGCCAATCAATAATCTTCACATTAGTCAAGCCATCCAGCCCATGGGAGACCAACCATCTCAATATCAAATCCAACAGAAACAGTTGTTACATATATACAAACAAAAAAATAGCACTTACAATAAAAAGGTACTTTTTTTCTTGGTTGTGTTCCCAGGCCAAATATCCCATATCTGAGCCTGAAGGTGCAAATAGCAATTTTTTGCATGAAAATTTTAGAAAATCTAAGTTATTTCTTGGAAACACAAGTTTATTGTGAAATAGATGATGTTATCATGACTAAGAAAAAGTATATCTCCATGTTATAAAAAAAAGGCTACAATACAGCAAGCAAGATTTTGCAACATAACTCTACACAAAGATGAGGGAAAAAAACAGTTATATGAAATGTGTAGCCATATCACAAATGTAGATATGACACAATCCCAGCCATTAAAACAAACTTTTCAAAAAGAAAATTTTGGAAATATGAGGAAGACAAAAAAGAATACATTATATTATATCCACAATTATACATTTGTATCGTATCCAAAATTGTTTTATATTCAATTGATTTATTTCAAAAATTCTGAAAAAAAGGGAAAAGGGAGGTGAGGCAACTGGCAGACACACACACACAGAGAGAGAGAGAGAGAGAGAGAGAGAGTGAATGGGATCAGATTTTGCCATTTCCCATACATATGTATAAATAACTGGACTGCTATGGCCAGGGTTTGGCCGTAACAATCCTATGACACATGCACACATGCCTCGATGCATTATATTGGGGCTGTTAGTGGAGGGGATACCATTCCCCACGTATATTAGTTAGTATTGTTATACTAGCCGTTCACCAACCAGAGAGAGAAAGGAAGTGAACCAAATATGGGAATGACCAAAAACCTACTAGTCGTTCAACAACCAGCGAGAACTAGTTGACCTTGTTGGCTGGCTACTCCATAGTCCATGGTCCCACTGAAAACATGGCCAAAGATTAGCTGGCTGGCTAACGACTTAGGATAACTAGTGGGAATAGATGCATAGGGCAACAGTGTTAAGCTACCCTCACAGAACAAGCTCCTCCAGAAAAGAATAAACAGAAAGAACAGGCACGACATGAAAAGACAATGTCCTAATCACTGGAAGAAAGGGACCACAATACCATTCTTCATATAACAAACTTCCACTCTGAATAAATCTAAGTTATACTTCAGTATTACATTGGCACACCAAAGGAAAAAAACAAGACAAATCAAAATGCCCATAAGTGAACTACAACTTATTAAGTGTTGCAGCCAGAACCTATAGGAACTTCATAGCAGTATAATGCACCTAGGTGAATGGACAAGTGCACGGCCAAAACATGAAGCATGGCACTTCCGCAAAAATAGGGTTAATTGCAAGAACACTTCAATTTTGCTTCCTTTAATGCTTCCTTGTAGATTCTCCAATGGTTCTTATGTGTTGATTCTTGATTGCTTTCCGGACATTTTTCATCTGCTTCCCATGTTTTTCCTTTTACATTTATTATAATAAGATTATAAAGTAGAGTTACATTGTACTCATCCCCACTTAGCCCCCTTCCCGTTTCCAGTCATCTCAATCGCACACGCCAATGAACATCTTTATCAAAGCAGCTTGGATGCTCACTGCTGGCACTCTTTCTCTTGGATCAAAGTGGATCAGCCCACCCCATTGGTCGGTCAAATTGGGTGTGCCTGTCTCGGGACTATGAAATAAGTGGCTGTATCATTTTGAGGCAAGCATATCATTTATCATAAAGAGGATAGAGCTTTAAGAGAATGATTCTCAGTTCTTGTAGAGTGGAGGGCCGTGCAGTACCAGACATGAGAGAGATTTTCCAAAGAACAAGCTCAAATAAGCCAATTAAGTTGGGATCCTGTAGATCCATTCTTTTCCTGTTCACAGATCAGCCTTTTATCAATCTGTTTTCATGTCTAGAAGTTTTTTGAATTTTAAAGGGTTTCCTTTAGAGAAAAAAATATTATAGATAAACCAAACTAAATGCCACCAGGGCCCCAGGGTTAGCCATCAACTAAAAGAAAAAGGTATGAGGTGTTTTTGGAAAAGGTATGAGGTGTATTGTTTTATACAGGAAATGCAATGAACATGTAACTTCTCTCGTACCTCTGAAAACAAAGAATCCACAATGGAGCTAACAAAATGCCTTTACATACTGCACACATAATATGGTTGTAACTTGTAACACAAACAGTAAATGCACCATATTCCTTGCAGTTGTTTCATGAATTAAATCAATCAGGTAAAACACGACATAACCAAAATACGTACAAAAGTAGTCTTTGTTCAGAGTGATGGTTTGGCTAGTTCAAATTAATTAAAGTCTATAGCTACACATATTAAGACATCTTACAAGGAATAAAATTAGGAGTTTGATCAATTCCAGGAGAGCCAGTTACAAGTGTTGGACACGTGTCCAATAGTCACAAATAATGTTAACGAATTTTAAACGGCGAGGTTTTTCTCAGGTATAATACGGCGAGCTTGAAAAAAACGGAAAAAATATGGCAAATTTTTTAAAATTTTAAAAAACTAAAAATGGGGGGAAAATAACATAAGTGAGAAACTAAGAACATGAAATCAAAAGGTAAGTAGATTTGAAACAAATAAAAAATAGAAAATGAAAAAAAAAAAACTGTTTAGCACTAAAAAAAAACGAAAAAATACGAAAAGTGAAAAAAACACATTAAACACGCGTTTTTCTCATTTTAATGTTTTTTCAAAAAAACGAGTTTTTTTAAAGTTTAAAATGGCCATTTAATTTATCGCATTTTTTTCGAAAAAAAACGTGTTTTCTGTGACTATACTCATATATCATGTCCCAAGTTTGAGTAGAGCCAAGGATTTCGTAGGGGGAACCATAAGGAGGGAAAAGTACCTGGCCAACAGCTTCTCGCTCCGAATACTCTTTGAGTGCGTCATGTGCATGTATAACACGAGGATTCCGTACTCTATGGAGAGTTATGTTGTTGCCAAACATGCCCAGGAATTTTGTATAACTTGCACCAATACCATCAACTGTCAAGGAGAAGAAGTCTAAAACCCCACTTACAGGTTGGGCAACAACTCCTAGAAAAGCTTGTCCAACACCTTGAGCAAATCCGAGGACTCCATGCTGTCTGGCATTTTCCACAGGCTTAGTCACAACTCCTGAGACACCAAATGCAACTCCTTGTGCCAAAGCCTCAGTTCCTCGAAGAATACCATCTCCAACACCAGTGATCCTCCTTGATGAAACCTGAAAAAAAAAAACCAAAAGTATAGCATGATCATTCAATTATAGTTAGAATAACCAGCAATTTGACCATTTACCGCAATTATGAAGCTCACAAAATAGTAGGTGACCAACCTGTTTGGATCGCCGTTGGAGAAATTGTCCATCAGTAGAAAGCTCAGCAAATCCTTTGCTGAGGGTGGCCAACGTAGAGCTTGTCATGCCAAGCACATCCACAGCAAAAATCAGATGCAATGGATTATGAATCAGGTCCCTCCAAATGCGGTTCAGTATTGCATTAACAACAGCACTTTTCCGCAAGATTCTATTTCTGTGCATGACCTTCCTAAGATGAATCTGGTTTATGTATAAACATGTGTGAATAATAACTTATCCAAAAGATGATGTATGTATATCATCAATATGCGCATATTGATACTGATGCCTACATTATCCTAATTAACCATCCGACCTGAATTTTAAAAGCATTTCCAACAGCAGAAAGTATAGGACTCCACATGCCAAGGATGCCAGGTGGCCTTTGAGTTGGAGCAGGCTCCAAAGCTAGCTTCAATCTGATTTCTGAAACATCTATTAAGCTGAAAAAGAAAGAATCAGCAAGACGATTTAAATGAGATCATCATGTGTTTACAAAGCAAAGATCAGTGAATTGCTTATAGTATAAAAAATAACCCAAAAATTGCAGGTTTTTTTGGGTTATTGCTGAAATAACCATTGCAAGAAGAAAAACAATAAACACCAGATGATTTACATCTAGGAGAATTATCTCATAAAGGAACCATTTGCATTTGGATTTGAAATGAATCCAATTAATGTAAGTTATGTCATGTTTATATGTCTCAACATGTACCTGAGGTGTATACCTACAAGTTGTAACATGTCATGTATTTCTATCTCATTAAATCCATGTTAATGATTTAACGAGATTAGGGAACACCAAGTTAATTTGATGCTGCCATCATACTGTTGAAGAAACATCTTTCCTCTATTATCTTTTACCCTTCCTCACAAAGGACAAATCTGGACAACAATATCTAGCACAGTATCAGAGCCAGGTCTGCTCCTGGTACTTTTCGTTTATGGGCCCACCAAGCTTCCATTACACTTGAGTTCTATGTTGATAAATCCCAAGAGAAATGATCTTTATAATTGACCTCGAAAGAAGCCCTAACTCCTCTTTATATAGACTAGAGGAGAGGGAAAAGTTACAAGAAAGTCATTATTAAAAGAAACATTATTACACAAGTACCCTCTCAAGCCTAACACTGAATATAAACACGTCTTAACACTCCCCCTCAAGTTGGAGCGTATATGTCAAACAAGCTCAACTTGGAACAACAACTTTGGAATGGTCCCCTTGCAAGAGCTTTAGTAAAAATATCAGCCGTTTGCCCTGTAGTTGAAATATATGAGGTACTTACAAACCCCTTTTGAATCATGTCTCTGGTATAGTGACAATCTACTTCAACATGCTTGGTTCTCTCATGGAAAGCAGGGTTATTAGCAATAAACAGAGCAGCTTTGTTATCACATAACAATTGCATAGGAAGAGGCACTTCCACAGTAAGATCCAACATCAGAGATCTAACCCACATAACTTCAGCAGTANCCCTTTTGATTTCTGGCAAACTCAATACCTAGGAAATAGCGCAGCTCACCAAGATCCTTGGTGACAAAGTGTCGTCCAAGGACATCCTTGATGTTGGAAATCCCCTGAATATCATCCCCTGTAACAATGATATCATCAACATAGACAAGAACTATCACTGTACCTGTAGAAGTTTTCTTGACAAAAAGGGAATGATCTGTCGAAGAACGTCTGAAGCCCTCATTCTCAATATTCTCTGATAATTTCTGGAACCAAGCTCAAGGACTTTGTTTCAGACCATAAATTGCTTTTCTCAATCTGCACACTTTCTGACACTCCCCCTCAGCAACAAACCCTGGTGGTTGCTGCATATACACTTCTTCATGTAGGTCACCATACAAAAAGACATTTTTGACATCAAGCTGTGATAGGGACCAATTCTTGCTGACTGCAACAGCGAGAAGAATCCGTAAAGAAGCATGTCGTGCCACAGGAGAGAAGGTATCATAATAATCAACCCCATAAGTCTGAGTATAGCCTTTAGCAACCAGGCGAGCCTTATATCTCTCAATGCTGCCATCTGCTCTGTATTTGACCGTAAAGACTCATCTGCAACCAACAATAGCTGCATCAGATGGAGGAGTGACCAGTGTCCAGGTGCCTCTAGACTGAAGAGCATCCATCTCTTCTTGCATTGTTGCGGCCCATTTGGGATCAGAAAGAGCGTCCATGGGAGTCTGTGGAAGAGCTACAGCCGACAGTCCCTTGACAAACTGTCGGTAAGTAGGAGTGAGTCTATCCATGGATAAATGACCAGAGATAGGATGCAAAGTGCAACTGCATTTGCCTTTCCTTTGAGCAATGGGCATATCAAGTTCATTAATATCAGGACCAGGAGGATGCTCTGGATATTCCCATGTATCATCATCACATAAAGAATTGTCAGCAGAATTTGTGTGTTCAGGAATTACCTTGGGCGTGCTGGGTGAAGGCACAAGAGCACAGTGGGCAGGCTCAACAGGTTTAGTGCGACGTTGGTAGATAGCCCCAAAACGCGAATCAACTGGTTTTGGACAACTCATGAGAGGTAAAGGAAGATGGACTTCATCACTAAATTCAGGCACCCTTAATTGAGTTCCATTTGGAGAGAAATAAGAGGTTGACTCAAAAAATGTAACATCAGCACTCACATAATATCGACGAGTAGAAGGATCATAACAGCGATATCCCTTTTGAGTGCAGGAATAACCAACAAAGATCGTTTTGATGGCCCGAGGAGACAACTTATCTCTCCCAGGACCAAGCAACTGAATAAAGGCAACACATCCAAAAATACGAGGGGCAACAGAAAACAATTCTCTGTCAGGAAAAAGGACAGAGAAAGGAATAAGATCTCCCAACACAGATGACGGCATGCGATTAATAAGATAGCATGCTGTAAGAACAGCATCTCCCCAGTAAGAATGGGGAACATGGCTGTGTATGATAATGGTTCTGGCGACATCAAGAATATGTCTGTGTTTTCTTTCAGCAACCCCATTTTGTTGGGAGGTATAGGCACAAGAAGTTTGGTGGATGATACTTTTATCCCTGAAAAATTGTTCTAAAGAGGAAGCACAAAATTCAAGAGCATTGTCAGAGCGCACAATTTTGACACAAGTATCAAACTGAGTCAGAATTTCTTTGATAAAATTTTTTATTACATGACCCGCTTCAGATTTGTGTTTCATAAGAAAAACCCAACTAACACGACTGTGATCATCGACAGCAACAAGATAATACCGATGACCTTGAAGGTCAGGAGTACGACTCGGGCCCCAAACATCAAAATGAAGTAACTCAAACACAGAGTGGCTACTTCTACTGGACCGCGGAGGAAAGGATGACCGATGGTGTTTGCCCAACTGATAAGACTCACATTGAAAAGAAGACTTAGGAGACAGCTGAGGAAGAACATGCAGCAGTTTCTGAAACGGTAGATGTCCAAAACGTAAATGCTAAGTATAAGCCAAGGATGAGGACGACCCCGACGAGGTAGATCCAGCAAAGGGAAAGGAATGCACTAGCCTGTAGAGACCTCCCTGTTCACGGCCACTGCCAATCACCCTGCCCGTCAGTATATCCTGAAACACAAGAGAAGAAGAGTCAAATATGGCACGACAATTTAATTCTTTGGTAATCTGACTAATAGAAAGTAGGCTATGTGGGAATTCTGGTGCATGAAGAACGTGTTGCAGCGGCAATGATGAAGTAAGTTGGACCTCTCCATGTCCAACAACTGGGGAATATTTTCCATCTGCTAGAATAACCGAACGACCCGGTGGAGTAGGAACGTAAGAGGTGAATTGCGCCTTATCCCTACAGAGATGTGTCGATGCACCAGAATCAATAAGCCAATATGTAGTGTCAGTAGCAGGGCAGACTGTATAGGCAGAATACATACCAAATGAAGAAGCACTCGCAGCGATAGTAACAGTAGAGATGGTCGGATCAGGGGCTCCAATCAAGTTCCTCAACTGAGAGATAATATCATCCACACACAGCTCACTGGATGAGGCAGTGTGCTGAGGCTTAGGCTGCTCGGGAGAATCAGTAGATACTGTCTAATTTGCAAAAGCTGGACGGCCATGTTTCTGCCAACACTTATCCACAATATGACCAATGCGGTGACAGAACTGACATACAGGGCGCGAAGGGGTATTTCCATGACCATGGCCCCCTCGTCCTCTGGCAAAAAAGGGTCCACCTCTGCCACGAGTAGCAAGAATAGCAGAAGTGGTATCAGGAACAGTCGATGCAGAGATCGGAATTCTGCTTAGCCTACTGTAAGTCTCATCAATAGGAGGAATCGAAGGACTAGTAAGCATTTGATTCTTTGCTGATTCATAAACAGAGTCTAAACCAGAGAGAAATACCCCTACCATAAGCATATCTCTGTGTGCCTTTTGTTGTTCACACTTACATGCTGGAAAGTAGCTATTCAGTCTCTCAAACATGGACTTGAGACTAGAATAATAAGTGTGAAGAGGTCGGCCATCTTGTCGCATCTGATGAATATCATGATGAAGCTGCATAATTCTCGTTTCATTCCTTGCCTGTGAATACGTGGCAGCAAGGGAATTCCACATATCATTTGCATTTTCCTTGTGCAAGACTTCATTTGCAATTTCTTGAGAGAGAGTACCAACAATCCATACCATAACCAACGAATTATCTTTGAACCAAGTAGTATATTTTCCAACCTTCTGTACGGGCTCGGGCTCCAATATGAGATGTTCATTGTCATGAGCGATCAATGTTCTTTTTACTTGCATTGCCCACATCTCGTAATTACCCTCATTCATTTTGGTGATAATGCTGGAAAATGGGGAACTCTTCATCTCTCCCGACGATACAAAGGAAGAGGTATTAGCTTCACTGCTAATTTCAGACATCTTTTAACTCAAAAAGGAGGAAACCGAGCCACGGAATAAGAAGCGCAGGAATATACAATCACATGTATAGAACTACGAAATGATCATCAAGATGATATCAACCAATAAGCAATCAAACGAGACATGTTGACCTGGACGAGAAGGCTGTTGTATAAAAGAGAGCAGACTGAACGGAAGACGAGCGGAGGCGACGCTGCGGGAGGGGGAGGCAGCGGAGGCTAGCGGACGGCGGCGACGACAGTCAGAAAATGACTGGCGGGAGGGGCGGCGATGGGCGGCAATGGGCGGCGACGGGCGGCGACGAACGATCGGACGGCGGCAGCTGACGCCGATCAGGCGGCGGCTGGCGCCGCTCAGTCGGCGACGACTCGCTGAGGAGGAGAAGACGGCTGGAGCTCTAATACCATGATAAATCCCAAGAGAAATGATCTTTATAATTGACCTCGAAAGAAGCCATAACTCCTCTTTATATAGACTAGAGGAGAGGGAAAAGTTACAAGAAAGTCATTAAAAGAAACATTATTACACAAGTACCCTCTCAAGCCTAACACTGAATATAAACACGTCTTAACATATGTCACATGGACTTTTCAAAAAAGGGGCTGCACCCGTGTCGACACGACACTGGTGCTGGTGTTGTTCCGACACGCTCCCCATCCGCATGCTTTCTTATGCAAGTTCAACATATTTTCCTTTTTTTTTCTCCATGTCCCTTTCTTTCTTTATGTATAGTAATACAAGTAAAAAGAAAAGACAGATGAAGCTAAGAAACAAGCTAAAATTATATATATTATGAATACATACATTTATATATTATATATATATATATATATATATAAACTGTAACATTTGGCGAGTGGGGCAAGTCGGGCTGGATCAGGGTCCAGACCCGGACCCGAACCCCACCCGCGTGAAGTACCCGATGTATATATATATATATATATATATATATATATATATATATATATATATATATATATATATATATATATATATATATATATATATATAAACTGTAACATTTGGCGAGTGGGGCAAGTCGGGCTGGATCAGGGTCCAGACCCGAACCCCACCCGCGTGAAGTACCCGATGCCGGCTCTTCCTCTACGCCTTCGCTTCTTGCTGGTGCGATCGTGAGAGAAGCAGGAGGCAGACGAGGGTGCTATGGCGACGGCTGAGAAACTAGCAGAGGTGGAGGGCGACGGCGCAGCAGTAAGCCCTATCAAACTCTCTCCCCATCTCTTCTGTCTTCTCCTCTCCCTCTCCCCATTTTTTTTTGTTTGTTTCCCCCTCTCACCCAAGTTTTCTCCTCTCTCCAGCCAGCTCTTACCCCCTTATTTGATTCTCTCGCATTCTCTTTGCTCATCTCCCTCTCTCCTGCACTCTCTCTCTCTCTTCTCCGCTACTCTCTCATCTCACTGCTCGCACTCTCTCCTTACCGCCAGCCTCCTCTCACTCACATCTCTCGTGTTCTCTCTCTCGTGTTCTCTCTCTCGTCTTCAGCCTCCCTCAACCGAACCACCTTCCTCACAGCTACTGTAGGCTCTCTTCTAACAACAAACCCTTTTCTTGAACTCCCTTTCGCCAATTCCCACTCTATTTAGTATTGTTTGATCAGGTTGCAGCTTGGGGACGCGTCTTTCCCCTCATACCAGTGAATTGAAAGTGTTGGAGGCGATGGGAGCAAAGAATCATTGGCATTGGTGGTTAGTCGAGCGGTTGGTGATGCTGCATGTGATTGTTGGATCTATGATTATGTTATGTTGAATGAATGGATGCATGTGATTGAATGATTATGAAATTGATCTTGTTTTTAAAATTACTACACTATTGCATATGCATGCTAGCAATTATAACTGCTCAGGACAGATGAGGTGGGGTATCAAGTCGAGTATGTCCTCGACCTCGATTGTGCATTAGAAAGCATCCTAAAGTGATAAACAATAAGACAACTACGAGCCAATCACGAAATGAGACTACTCTCCGTGGTTCGGCTAAGTTTTGTAAGATGTGATTAATATGTTTGATTGATGTGACTGTTGCAATATTTTTGTATGCATTGTCGTGGGCATGATGCAATTGAATGGATTTGAAGGATAGATGTACTCGTAAAGTTATAACGGCTAGCTAAGAGTATTGACTATGTGTATAACCCTCGTAGGGAAGTGTCTTGAGGTATGGGAGCACTCGTGAAGTGAACCAACCTCGTGTGCTAGCCAGCCATTTTGTGAATGTGTTTTCCTAATGATAAGTTAATAAAGAATAATGAATGGGAGGCCAGTGGGTTATGGCAATGTGTTTGGGAGATGTCATGCCCTCGCCACTGGTCTCGCCTGCTCGGAACGCAGTCGGTGCAAGGCCCCAGGATATCATTGTGTGATGTGCTTAGAGCGTTGGGCTCCCGCCCTTCCCTGAGTGTCCTAGGGAAGGCTGAGCTGTTGAGCAACTCATTGAAAGTCACACATCCATGGATGATTTCTCTACCGCTGCAGCGTGAACGAATCTGTATCGTTTCAGACCACCACGGGGATTGTCTCCGGACTGTAAGATGCCCTTGGTGTGAATGTGTCTGTGTTTGCACCCACAGGAACTGTCAATTTACTAAAGCTAATGTAAATGAAATGATTGTAAATGAAATGATTGTAAATGTAAATAATGTGAATGAAGTATATGTGAATTGTTGACGGATCTTGGTGTATGGGTCTGGGTCTGGACCCGATCCAGTATGGCCTGTTAGGGCATACTTATGTCATTGTAACCCTAATCTTTAGTGTGAATGATAGTTATCAAGAGAGAGAGAGTCTGGATGCTAGTGGGCACCGACTCCTCCTCATTCGTGGTTTTTTCTCCCTCAAGTTGAGGGTTTTCCACGTTACATCGTGTATCTTGTTCTTCTTTTCATCT
>JAANDH010001491.1:0-48192 GCA_011799765.1 Nymphaea thermarum
ATTAAAGGGACATGAATTTTTAAAGTGGTTCAGCCAATAGGCCTACGTCCACTAGTCTATCATTTCTTGCTTGCCTTCCTTTGGTGGAGATGCTCATTTATATAGAGGAGTTACATAAGGGGTCTCTAGTTCCCAAGAGACATGACTTTTCATCTTTCAACATACATGACTTTTCATCTCTCAAGAGACATGACTTTTTATCTCTCAAGAGACATGTCTTTTCATTTCCTAAGAGACATGACTTTTCATCTTCCAGCAGACATGACTTTTCATCTCTCAAGAGATATGACTTTTCATTTCCCAAGTAATTCATATTGAGAGCCTTCTTGGTGTTTCTGTTAACAAGAAGCAGTTGTAATTTTAATTTCGATTTAGCTTTGACCATCTTAAACGATTTCCAAGTTGTCATGCCAATCTCTTTCGCAATGTTATGTTTATTCGGACGCTCTACAACAATTCACATTTTCTAAAGTTTTTTGGGTTTAAAAGATTCAGCACTTTCAGATTTTCAGTTGTATATACTGAGGCGTCAATTTTGACTATTTCCATTTTTTATTATTTATTTGGTCTCATTTGTTTTGGTGATGATGCTATTTCCCGAAATTTAAAGCGGAGGTGTCTTTTCAAGCCGGTGGCCGTCACAAGTTAAAGGCCTACTTGATGAAGCAAGCCACTGGGGGCGACGATCTATGACGATGAAGACTGCATGTCATTAACAGCGATGGCGACTACAAGCCATTAACAAAGTTGTCATCAGCAGTTGCATCCAACAGAGTCATATATTCCAATCGAAGCATTAATGAGCTTAATTTTTACTGATGAATTTCGTCCTTTTCAATCCTTATCAGAGCAAGCAAGAAAAGAAATGCACCGTAAATAATAATAGAACTATTCCTGGCCGCGTTTGGTATGGCGTATCTATAGCCACCTTATTAGCAATGCAGAGAGCTCGAGTTTGAGTTTGATGTGATGAACGTGTGTGTGTGTGTGTGTGTGTATATATATATATATATATATATATATATATATATATATATATATATATATATATATATATATATATATATATATATATACTCGATGTGATTGTATTCGATGTAATTGGATTTACATTTTGGACTCAAACACCACAAAGCTGGTTATATGTACAGGTCTGAGCATGTGTGCACTGTGCAGGCTTATTGGCAATATCTGACTTGGATCCAAACGATCTACAACCTTATGATCTTGCAAGCGACAAGCTAGGCAGGCCTAACTCGATCATGCTAAGAACATATTTTCCTCTATATTGTGAGACATCACTAGATTTATGACTATAAAAAGGTCAGATCATTTATAATGCCATATCCATAATGCCAACTGAGGAATTGAAATCAGAGGCATAATGCCGATTGAGGAATTGAATTAAGAAGGTGATCCACCAAATTAACCAGCGAATTCAGTGATTTTCTACGACTAAGGGCCCAACAAATACCCTAGAGCAATCACGCCAATAGGACGCAAACATTGAAAGTCGACAACAAGAACAAACATCCCCATGCTTATGTATATGTTTGTAATTAAGTCGGCTGAGAGCATGGGCGAAGCCATAAATTTTTCATGAGGGAGGCCGAATTAAACTTTATAAATTTGGACTATCATTTTTCAAAATTTTTATATAAAATAAGTGAAATTTTATAAAATTTACATGTAAATTTAAAAAAAAAAATGAGATGGGGCCAGGGCCCTTGCACGCCCTACCTTAGCTCTGCCCCTGGCTGAGAGTGAAAGCTAATAGGCACTTCAATGGGGTCCGGAACTTCAAAAAGCAGACAAAATCCGCACACCCAAACAATTGCATTCCCGACGCTAATGATAGCGAAACATGATTAATTAACAAGAGCAGGTGGCTTAAGCCCCGCTTGTCTTTAAATATGGTTAGAGAGCAATTAGTTAGCAAGAACTGGCGGTCTATATATTTCTCCTTTCAAGTTTCAACCCTTGTAGAAGCAAAATTTCATGGTGAGCATAGACTATACATTGAGAAAGATCAAACAACAGATTAAACTGATAGATCTATAATCACTTCACAGATACATCCATTGAACTGTTTGATTTCACAGCCATGGCACACAAGTCGATCGATGGGCAACATTTTCACCAATCTAAATGTGAATCGATGTCCACGCGCACTAGATGTTTGTAATTTATCAGAAGAAAATTTCCGATGCAATCTCGCTGGGAGGTAATTGTGTTGGAAAACATATGTAGTTAACTAAAATTTGAAACTATTATTGATCTCAAATCAATAATCAACTCACCGATAATTTAAAACAAAAAGGGCAGCTATCTATCTTAATCACACTAAGGTATAGAAAACGGTCGTTGAAGAAGTATCAGTGGTTTGACATCCGTCGAAATAAATAATCAAGACCAAATTGTGGTGTTCTTGTCACATGATATGGAAAAAACTCTCATATTTCATTCAACCATAAGCATGGTTTTATTTAATAATGACATGTCCTAACTGTAATCATATATGTCATCTTCTTGTCTTGATCATAATTTATGCTCCTTAATCATACATGTCAACAGATGGTCGATGAACCATCAACCATCACCAGCGACGGACGTGATGATTTTTTCATTTATTTTATTTTTATGTTTTAAAAAATTAATTTTGATATTGAAGGTTAAATTTGTAAATTGGACATATATTTTAAATATTTCTTTTTGAAATGGGGCTTTTTGTGACTTTCATGAAAAAAATAAGGACTTATTTGTGGTAGTTCAAAGGTTGAGGGTCTATTTGTTATTGGCCCAAAGGATGGGTGTTTCCAACTAAAACAAAAACACCATTTTTTCAAAAGAAAAAAAAAACATGTTTTTCCTTTTTTTGTTTTGTTGATTTTTTGTTAATACCAAACTGCTTGTTTTCATTTTCTAGTTTTTATTTGTTGCAGATCTACCTACTTTTTGATGTTTGTATTATTAGTTTTTCATTCATTCTAATTTTTTTTCAATTTTAAAAATCTTCAATTTTTTAAAAGTTTATCATCTTTTTTCTTCTTTTTTTTTTTCAAGTTTACGGTATCATACCAAAGGAAAATCTCGCCATTTAAAATGTGAGAAAGTTCTTTGTGACTATGATTAATAGAGCTCGGAACGACAAATATATACATACATATATACACACAAATATATTCCAAAGATAAAATAAGAATCCAGCTAAACAGGTTTTCTTTAAAACCAGGTCTGATCAATCCGGTGATCACCTACTCTTATTCTATGATCAGCATCAATTAATAATGTGGCGTTCCCTTGACCCGTCGTATTACACTTCGTTTCCACATTTGCTTCCTAAACGAATTGATTAATAGGTTAGGTCAGCCACTCGGATCCACATTTAGAAATTGTGGCCAGTTCACTATGGACCCACTCATGCATACAAACTCTTGTATAATCTCTTTTAATGTTAAAACTCTCTTGGTAGCAGCAATTTTAATTTTATTTGATGCCGTGCCTTATAAATGCTGGACTTTATGGGGCGTTTGATTGCTTCAGATTTGAAATCCATGCATGTGATGTGGATCTGATGTAGCATGTTTTTACTGATATGACAAAAGATCCATCATAAATTCCAAGCTTCATCAAGCTAAGGACCTCAGTTACATGATCATGCTAGCTAACAATCTTGTGTCATGTTCATGCTGATGATGAGGATATCATCAATGGTTTAGATACAAGTTGATGTTTGATTTGGATCTACATTCAACTATAGTTGGCGTGAACATGAAATTTTGTAACAATCCAATTAGTTGTAGGGTGCAGATGCATAATATTTTTATTTTCTTACTCAATCTGGTAGACATCTAATTTTCAATAGTTTTCTTCTTAGTTACATGAGCCTAGCCAACTGAAAAGACTCAAAAGAACATTTCTTTTTTCAACTCCCTTGTCACCCAACTCGATCTATAGACCAAAGATGCGGTCAAAAGACACTGGGTCCAGTGGAATCAAACACCTGGTAAGAGTCCACCCTCATTCTTAATTCAGGGCCTGCAGACCTGTGTGGGCAGCTGCCCACACGGGCCTGTCCGCTGCTCCATCACTACAGCAAACCCTTCATTTCATGAGCATGAACTCTCCGTGGCATTGTCCTTGTAGGATATGAAGATGAAACTTAAGGTTACCTAAGAGAACAAACTCATTAAATGGTATACTAACGTCCTCCTGCAAAATTCATTTTCTTATTACTTCCCCCACTTGGTCTGTAATGCATTTATGAGGGTACCATCCGTTGGTGATGGGGAAATAGATATTAGTTGAGAAAATTGAATGCAAGAAGGACGGCCTAGGTACTGGCGCAATCTATTTAAAATTTTTCTTATGCATTGCAAAGTTGTATTATTGGCGAGTTTTGATTAAAATTTACCAAAGGCAGCAGCACTAGTGGTGTCATTTATAGAGGTCTCACTGTTCACCCAGACATTGTGTCAGTCTTTGATTCGACGGTCCACCGTCCACACCCTTGTTCATCATGATCTTGAATTTGATAACAGCAGAGAGAACGGTAGAAGTGGGTAAAAAATTAACATGGCGCATGTGGTTCGGATTCTTTTGCAAAGAACTAAGAACAGCTGCTGAGACTGTTACCGTCCGTCCATGTGCTACGGAAAGTTGTGATGTTTCTTCATCTTGTAAAAGTATGCCAACCAGAACAAAATTTATCACAGTCACGTCACGTGTTGGGCACATACATTTCTTATTACTTGAAAATACAATTTTTTCACTACCAACTGTGAGTCATCGGTTGTATATATATATAAGAGAGAGAAGAGGATTCTTTCCTTCGAGAATCCTCGACTGCAACTGGCTGGTCAAAGCCTGGTGGTTTTTCATTTCTGGTCCTTGGAGCGTCGATGGTGTTGCTGCAGTGGTGGTGGTAGTTAGTATGGGTAGGGAAAGAGGTGCGGAAGATGGTCATCAGGCGTGGTCGGCAGAGAAGGCGCTGCGGTATTCCCTATTCTCTCTGGCGGCAGTGGTCTGCGGGGTGGGCCTCTACACGCTGTCGTTGAAAAAGATGGTGGTCGTCTACCTCTCCGGCCTCCTTCTCATAGCAGGGGTCGTCCTTCCCGACTGGGAGTTCTTCGAGAGGGACATGTCCCAGTGGACCTCTCCCAGGGCTGCCACCCAACCTCCTCTGCGCCTCAGATCTTTCAGGTCACTCTAATCTCTCTCTCTCCCCTCCTTTACCTTCCTCTTTTTGCCTGAACGAATTTGGAACTTGGGATATTCTATGATCGAAGAAATTTCCGGAAGATATTAGAAAAGCTATGAAGGTAGATCATAGCGTAAAGCAGTTTACAAATCGGAAGAAATTGTTGTTATCGCGTTCGCCTTATATAAAATAAACGATCAACATCTAGAAATGCAGTCTCGCCGTATCATCTTGCACTAAATTTGCAACACCTTTTAGAGAACATGGTAGTTTAGTGATCCGTGCAGTGCTCACTCTTGATCGGGAAGTAACAATTTTGAGTTGCTTTTGTGGGTGCAGGTTCAGATATTGTTACCCTCTGAGGTTGTTTCTGTATACAATTGTTTACGGGTTTGGTTTGTACAAATTGTGGAAGTATGTGATCTCTAATTAGCAGATGCTTAATTTCCTTCCTCAGTTTTCTGCTGCCATTTGAGGTGGCCTGTTCATCTTTGGAGATGTTGTAACATTTATTGTCTCAGTAATCTAGATATTTTTGAATATCTGCGACTATTCTTATTTGGATTCAGAGATTTTTCGATCTAAGTTTTAATTTTTGGCCATGTTTTACATTGAATGTGGTGGTTTTAATCACATCTGCCCAATGAAATATGAGTTTTTCCATCTGAGATTGGTTGAAGAAGCACGACTTCATCAAGTCGGAGCCCGATGTTATGGGCATAAAAAATGTTCTTCTGTGGATCAGTTTTCGAAAAAAAGTAATAAAAAATGTGAGATGTCCGCTCCGCTATTTATTAGGGCATGTTACTTCGAATACGAACTACGCCACGTTCATGATGCGGTGGAGAGTTTTTAAGGGCGCTTTGTTGCAAAGCCCAACTGGTATGAATGCGGTGTACAGTCTAAAGTCAACATGTTAGATCCAAACTTTTTCAATTTATAAGATCTGATCCATTATCAAATGTCACATATAATAATATATTCTTAATTTTTGAAGCTGTAAGTACTTTAAAATTTGTAATAATTAAAAACACAACATCATAACGACCCGTATTGAATTTGTTTTTTTCTATCTACACATTTTAAAATTTGTAAAAACTAGAATAATGCTCGTATTTTCAAACCACCATACACCAGCCAGCATGCTTTCGCTTTGCAGTCGATATATTCTACGAACATACACCGGATCATGACAAAAGAAGAAAAACATTACTGCCAAATTTCCGTTGCCAATGACTGGAATATGTCAAACTTGGTGTGACAAAACATAGCTCCAAAAGATGTTGCAGATTTTTTTATTCCCACCTATAAGAAAACTTGAACATGTTAAGTTGGTCTGCTGCGCATATATTACAACCGTAGAAATGTAAATTAGCAGAGGATCTTCAGTCATGGCTTGAGTTCTTATGTATCAGCTTTATCAGAAGATTTTCATCCTTGAATATTTGATGGCATAGTTGGTCGGACGGTTGTGCAGGTGAAAATCCTGTTCATAGTTTGTTCCTTTCGGTATTAAGTTCATGGACTGCTGACAGTAGCAAGCACAACACTGTGTTGTAGCTGAGAGCAACCCTAAACCAGAGAGCAGGGGCTCCGTCTCTCGTGCCATTGCCATATTTGTTACTTGGCCAAGTTAGCCATGTTTGATTTCAAAATGCATTAGTGAACAAATTTTCAACCTGCTAATTTATAATAGCTTTCAGGCAAGTCAATTCCCCAGCATGGTTTGATTGGAGTACTGTTTTTAACTTCAATAGACCCTTGAAGGAAAGCCCTGACAGTTTGTGCAAGGCTGGGGTAAAATATATCTAATGCATGCTGAGATTGAAAGCATCATACGCTCACGAGCAGAAGCAGTTTCTCAGAAACAAGGGGATGCGGACCGCGCTTCATATGATACCAATATTTTCCTTTGAAATCACGGGATCACATCGTGGGTGTTTTGGCCAATTGTCTCCCCCTCACCGGAAAGTAGCCAGTGTTTTTTGTTTGGAAAGGCTCGTCCCATAAAAATGGGCCTGATAAAGAACTGATATGAACTACATGGAGCAACACTCTAATTCTCTAACAACAGCAGGTAAAAACACCTTAATGGGCATAGTTTTCTCAACATCAACAATCATGCTTCATACTGAAAAAGAATAAAATTGGTAAGAAGTGCTTCACGATGGTGGTTAGACGGGTGGTGAAGTTCTGGTTCTCGTGGGTGTGTAGCAGTCATGCTGGTAATTATGGTCTGATTCTCATGGGTATAGTTATGATTCCTTCTACAAGGTGGAACGTTTGGTGTGTAACCGATGGTGATGAAGTTCTTAGTAGTTGTGATCAAGAAGTTTGCTTCTGCTGCTAAGAGAATTCAAGGCCTGCTTTCCTTTAAACTCATGAAAGAGTTCCTACTAAATGCTACAAGCAAAGCTTTTAGGTGATTGTTTTCAGGTTGTCTTGGAGCCGAAATTTAGCAATTCAATGGGAAGTCCGGCTTCCCCACATCCAGAACATGACAGGCTAACAGTTGGCGACCAACTGAAGCTGGAACCCTTTTGCAAATTCTTAGGTACTGGCATTCAGGCAACCAATATATGAAGTTGCTAGTGGATTTCAGAGATTATTTGTGTTTTTTCAAATGCCGTCCCATTTAAAATTTGTCACATCCAGATATATATAGGCGTTCACTTCCAAAGTTGTTGTATTGGAGTGAGCGCGAAGTTGGTGGTGGTGATTTCTTGTTCTTTTGCAAACCTGAGGTTAAGGAGAACGGAAAAGGCGTACTGGGGATTGAACTCTTCATCTCCAAAAACTTGGAGATCTGAACTCCCTAGCCAGGTAAACATGAAGTTAACGATCGGAAACGGCCATCATAGTTAGGGCAGTCACTTTTGACAGCAGTTAGCAGTACCAAACAGAATCCTGGAATCCAAGGTCTCTGTATTGAAGATTCAAAAATGATTCATTAGGTAAGAAAATGGGAACAAGCCGCACCTCCTATGCACCTGCAAATACTGGATTGGCTGTTTCAGAATAGCTGCATAAGTACAATAAAAACACATGTTTTTTCCTAAAGCCCAATAATCGTATTATCACTTGGTGATAAATCAAAGCTTCCATATAAAACTACAAAAATTATCTGAATAAGGCATCAACTGCTAGAAAAGGTCCATCCAGAAACAATAATCTTAATCTCATGAAAACCTTGAATAGATTAGCGCCACAGGATTAACATTACAGCAACTTAAGCCAGAAGAAGGGCATGGAACTTGAAGAGAACGCTAGAAGTTTTATGTAAAATTAATGAAATCCCAGCTCTTGCAAGGTTATTGTCCCGCTGATTTGAATTTCCCAATCTAGTTGAGAAAACAGACTTTATGATCTACGCAGACCCTTCAACAAGTTTGATTTCATACAGAAAAACTACGACTACAAGAGCATTGTCGTTGAAGAATATTGAGACTTTCATAATTACATGTGGTTGCACAATTGCTTGTTATTTTCACACACAAAGATATTGAAACTGGCATTTCCACAGAACAAACATTATTCCTCTTGAGGCCAAAGAAAATACGTGATATGCGATCAAGCGCAACTTGGTGAATATGCTTGCTGGAAGGAGACAGTTCCCTTAGAAGTAAAGCACGGAACGATCTTAAAATCAACTAAAAACTCCCACAGTATTTGAGAAGCTTTCTACAGCACCAACAGAATGTGACATAAAATGAGCTTCATATATAGTTACTGAACCCTCCTACGAGCGAGAGAATGAACAAGTCAGTCACTACTGTACATTGTCAATTCAGTACCACGATTTCACTTTCAAATGCAATTTCACTTGTTCTACTTGAACAAAATTCAGATGGATTTTCCTTGTTAACCCAGTCTCCTGACGGCTATCGTTCTGTCATATATCTAAGGCGTTCGAGGGCAACTCTGCTATTCGTGTGCAGTAAAAGACCCATATAAAAGCATCCGGTTAACCTGCTTTTCTTAATGTAAACGTTGAGATTGAGCTTAAAAGCTCTTAATTGATCAGGCCTCAACAAAATTTGGATTGCTCTAATCAAAACAAAATATCATTCTTTACAGATGCTGCGGTCCAAGGATGGGGAATTGCAGAGAGTGTTATGTATTCATGATTTTATCAGTTCAATCTGCACCAGTTCTGCCGCTTCCCGCACTTTCCTCCTTCGCCAGAAGCCACTGACAATTGCATTCCATGTGAATTCATCAGGAGAGCGTCCATCATCCAACAAATCACTAACAACTCCAGCAGCTTTATAAACCTCCCCTTTCTTGCACAGGCAATCCACTAGTGCACCGCAACTTCTTGGTTCACCAAAAATTCCCAGTGTCCTCATATTCTGATAAACCATAAACGCCCTGTTAGCGTCCTCCTTATCACACAGCCCCTGAACAACCATGTTCTGCATACTAGTGTGAACTCCACGAGTGACGCGATTGGGAATCACTCCACTGAGGATCATTTCATCAAGAAAATTTGCGGCCTCGCGAAATCTGTGCAAATCACAAAGACCAACGACAACCTTATTGTACAGTCCCGCATCAGGTTTCCATCCCTGCAACTTCATCCGATCCAGAATTTCCATTGCCTCTTGAATCTTGTTTTCCTGACAAAGACCAGAAACCAATGAACTATAAGTAATCATATTCGGAGCCAAACGCTTGCTAGTCATCTTCCCTAAAAGCTCAAGGCCTTGTAAAGACCGCCCACTTTTGCAGAGACCATCAATCAGCGCGCTGAAAGTAACCACATTGGGCTCGATTCCTCTTGCATTCATCTCATCCAAACGTTTCACAGCGTCATCGAATTGGCCGGCTTTGCAGAATCCATGAATGATGCAGCTATAGGTAACAACAGTAGGCTCGATATTCCTCTCGCCCATCTCCTTCATCAGCTCCTCAGCATCACCCACCTTCCCAGATGAGCACAAGCCATTGATGAGTGTATTGTAAGTATAGCAATCCGGGAGACACCCATGATCTCCCATCTTCCTAAAAACCCTCAAAGCCGAGTCTAGCGTATTGGGGCTCTTGCATAACGCTTTGATAAGCACATTGATGGAAACCACATTCTGAGAAACACCCATTTTGCGCATGAATCTATAGAATCTGTGCGCTAAATTCATTTGGTTCTCGGAGACGAGGGCGTCGAAGACGGAGACGTAGGAGATCGGAGAGGGGGAGCAATTGAACTCGCGCATCTTCTGGAACAGCCTAAGGGCGTCGAGGGGACGGTGGGCTCGAGAGTAGGACTTGAAGAAGGAAACGAAAACGCGTTCAGGGCAATCGAGATTCTCGTCTCTCATGCGGTTTAGGAGGTGGAGGGCGGGCTCGAACTGGTTGGCAGCGAGCAATCGGGAGACAATGAGGGAGAAAGTATTGGCATCGTGACGGTAGCCGCTGGAGTACTCGCCGGTGGCCGAGTCGAAGATGAGGACGGCCTTGCGGACGTCCCTCTCCGCCCGAATCAACTTCTGGACATGCTGCGGCGTGATGGTTCTCGGCCATTTCATCTGCGATTCTGCGGTGATACGTCGCCAGAACCAGATAAGAATTCTTGGACTTCTATAGCAAAAGGGGAAGAAACTCGACGACTCTCTCTTTTTCTCACATACGGAGATGGTCTGTTGCTCTCTGCGAAATCAAATGCACAAGGAAGAAGCAAGTCAGGACAGGAGGAGAAAGCTGCGGTGAAAGTGTTTCCGAGAATGGCTCGAGTTGGTACTCACTAAAACGGCTCTCCCAATTCGACTCGGCAAAGCTCAGGAAAACCTTCTCCGTAGAGTATACGGATCGAAAACTTTAATCTCTTCCTAACAAAAAGGTCCTTTGGGAACAAGAAGGTAACCAACAATCCATGCAAGCAGGAGTTGGACTCAAAGCGACCTGTGGCTCAAAGTTTAAACGCAAGCCTCTTTATGCAAGTGCAGGCTAGAAAAGATAGTCGTACCAAAACAACTTTGAAGAAACTAATCATCTACTTCCTATCATTATCTTTTGTTTCCGACAATACCATGTCAAATAAAAACTCAACAACGCAATAACAAGATTGGAACTTGATGTAGAGACTTGAATTGAATACCTTTAACATTTGTCTGATTGTCTCCGACCACTTGTTCCCTATTGTCAAAATTTGAGAGTTGAATTGTAATACCAACAGAATGTTGCATGTAATATTTTAAGTTGCATCACAACCCTAGGTTTCAATAGATTTAACGGTTTATAAGGACGGCATAAGTCTATCAGGTGAACATCCTCTGCTGAAATCATTGCTTGTTTTGAAAAATCGTGTAGGTACTTGCACGTCGTAAAAACATACGAATCTCAATCTCTGCTAAATCATTGCTTGTAAATCAGGACTTGAACGTTTCATACCCCAAGACAAAAAAAAAAGCTTGAAAATTTTTCCAGGACATTTGACAGTGTGGCTCTCAATGGAAGACCGAGTATGGTTGCCACTTGCCATTGAATCGATCTTCGTAGATATCAGCGCTGGATACTTTCCTGCGTTTCTCTCTTGCTCCTAAAATTTTAGGTTTCTTATCGATTTCATATAGTTTCTGTTTGGGACGGGGAGGCTATCATCCAGAATAGGATCTCTGGAGCTAAACAATCTTTCACAGAAAAAGGAAGAAATCGCAGGAGGTGACGTTGGAAATTTCTTTTATCTTTGTTCTGCATTTCATCTCTCAATTTCTGCAAGCAACTTAGAGTTGGTAGCGTTTCTAGTCTTCCAATTAAGGGGTCATTTTTTTTTCTCAGCGTCTCCCCGTTTCACAAATAAAATAAAGAATGCATCGAAAGGACAATGAAATTCCGTCATCGCCGTACCAGATAAAAGCAGCAAGACTCATTGGCCGAAAACACAGGTCACTTTGGTACCATCACATGTCAAACAAGAAGCCGCGTCCTTCATCACAGGTGAACAGGCAGCAAAGAGGAAGTTATGATGGGTGGTGAAGTGAAGGCCTCAGATCACACCTTGGTCCAAGGCTGAACCTATCAGTCTGCGACCTTGCACCCGCCTAAGGTTTTCCTTGTTTAAAAGCAGGTCCATTAGGTGGCCTGGTTCTTAAATGGTCTTCTGCCTTTTCTGAAAAATGGAGAAAGGAAAAAACGCATTTTTTGTGGCAGGCTACAAACAGGTCAGATATGGTATAGGACCTTGCAGTTTTTGGTTACATCATGTTTGGATCCAGTTTGACTCCCAAGGCATTTACCTACTCCCTCTCTGAACAGTCTGCAGACAACTTTTGAAAAAGAAACCCATGGTTGTCATAAGGACTGTTCACATATTAAAATTTGTCGTAAGGACAACCATTGTTGAAAACTTGAAATGCCGAAAGTGCATTAACGAATTGGGATTAAGGAGTAGAAGAGCTAGGTACATAAGAAAGTTCTAAAGTATAGACTCGAGGGGTTTTAGTTTTACTGCAAAAGTGAAGTGTAAACTTGAAAAACTTGCTGCATCTGTCACGAGAATTCAGGTTTATATCCCAACTTATTCATGCAGGTTAACTGTATATTTTTTTAAAAGAAAGCTATTTTCGAAGGCAACTTTCTTATTTGAAGTCAATAAAAAATCGGATCCCTACCTTACTCAGCCAACCTCAAGCAACTCCATTTGCATGATGAATGTATTATTCCAAGCTAACACCCACTCAAATTTTGTTACCTGCAAAGGATACAGCAAGCAACCTCTTTAGGCTTATTATACATATGCTTTGGCTTTAGCAGAAGCCTGCCGACCGTGGGCTTTAAACTCCAACTTACTTCATGCCGGCCAAAGCCCCACCCACCCACCAACTTTGAGCTTGAAAACAACCTGCCCATAACAAGCTGCACATTGTCTGGCCTTTAATAGGCAGGAAAACTACTAAACCTTATCCTATCCTCCATCTTTGGGTGATGTTTAAAGCATTTTGTACAAATAAATAAGAGTCTAAACACACTGAATCCAATCCAATTAAATTCAAGAAAAAGGAACAGGATTGAATCGGGTCCAGCTAAAGAAGAATGCATGTTCAGATTGTCATTTATCAGAATGGGCATGGTCCTCAGAGAGATACAAGGGGAAGCGAAGAGTTGTTGACATCCAATATGATGGTCGCTTCACGAGTTCACGCGAGCTTTTCAGAAAAAGAATAACACACTTAGACACTAGTAAAATGATTCGGATTCAGGTCAACTAACTAGAGGAAAATTTGAGTCCCATCTAATTGATACAGCCAAAGAACCAAGACTCCAAACCATCTTCCAGCAGTACTCATGGCTTCTAGACCTATATCAATAGGCAAGGGCCTACCATCTGTCTGCACGGGCCGGGCAGGCGGTCGGCAGCTACTAACTCGAGCACGAAGCCATAAACCCCACAAGAACAAAACCAGAAGCTAACCAACAATGGAAAACCTTGATTCGAAAAAAAGAGAGACAAATCAAAGTAACTTAGCTTTCTATGTATTTCTTCTTTATTTTATCATTTCGATTCACTGGTTATAAATCATAAAATCTTTTCACAAGATTTTGCAAATCAACCTAAAAAGCCGCACGCAACAAAAACCCAAACACAAAAAAAAAAAGGTTCATTGCGTAGTTTCTTCACATTTTCAATCCAAATTTCTCAAGAGCACAAGAATAGACGCGGTCACGATTCCTTGTTGGTAATTTTACTACAACATATTAGAGATTAGGAGCGAAATGATCGACCTGTACATCAAATTGAAGCCTCAGAATAACCACAAAGAACAAGAAAAACGTCCTCCGTGATGAAACCCTAGAAAGACAGGATGTCTAAACTAATCCCCACCAAAAATAGCGAAGTGCACATCTCTTATCTCGATAGTAATCACAGAACCCAAAGCAGAAATCAAAATTAGTGCCCAAATCCGCACCTTGTACACGATCCTCACACCAACAAAATCCTTTATAAGTTTCAAATCTCCCAATACAAAGGAAATTGGGTTCTGTCCTACAATCAGTAATAATTCCATAAAGGAAAAACGAAAAAAAAAACCATCATCATCCTCGTCGTCTCAAGGAGAAATGAAAAGGAAACAAGATAGAGAGAGAGAGGGAGGGAGAAATAGAGTGGTAGTAGTAGTAGGAATAGTAGTATCAGTAGTTTGGTGCTGTCTAGACTTCGTCTTCGTGAAGGAGCATGTTGGGGATGCCCTTGGTGACGGGGAAGCGGCGGCCGGTCTCGGGGCAGACGAGGGCGCCCTCTTCGAGGTGGAGCTCGAGGAGGGCGTGGTGGAACTTGCGGAGGAAGTCGTCGCTGTCAAGCATGGAGGGGTCGGCGCGTTCGGGGAGTTCGGTGACGCCCATCTGAGAGGCGGCGTCGTGGAGAGCCTTCCACTCGATCTTGGGGAAGATGTTGCGGAGGAAGTCCGGGTTGAAGGCCACCTCCTTCACGGTACACCTCTCCACCTCCAGCTGCAGAGGGAAGCCGTTCACAACACCCTTGATGTTGCAAGATAGCATGTTGTGCGTCAGTAGCCTCATCCCTCGCGCTCTCGTTTCCCTCTCTTCCTCTCCCTTTCGCTCTCTCGCCCCTTCCCTTCTCTGCTCTCACTGGCCGCCTGCGGAGGCGGGTGTCGACTGCACATATAGATCATATTTGAGACGAAAGCAGGTTCTGGGTATTGGTGACTTGGACCTGACCCGCTGATCCATTTATCCTTCTCCATCTTTCTAGATCCGACACGAACACATATTAAACGATATAGCAATTAAAAATTGATTTATTTTTCTTAAATTTTATCCAATAAAAATTTAATTCAAGAACGGACCAATGCAGGCACATATGTGGGGTGCATCGGCTAAAATGCTGCCGCATTTAGCTTTTCGGAACGACAATCAAACCAATTTCTACAACAACGAAAGAAAGAAATATCAAACCGACTATTTTCTTATCAAATGTGTTTTTAAGCAAGTGAAACTATGAACTACTCATATACTTTAAATACCTAATAATTAAATTAAGTTTTTTTTGTCAATAGTAATTAAAAGAGAAGAAACTTCTATGCATAGTTAAATTAATCTAAAAACATATGAAAGTAGGTGCTGGATTTGCCGGTTAAAACCTAGTGAAAAACAAAGGAACTCATGCTTCATCTATTTTGAATTCTTGGAAAAAAAAAATTTGGTCCAACATGCGTGCATTGAATCCACTAAACACTCGTTTTTTGGTTGTTCAAATTTCAAACGACGTGCATGAATCTATTATCCCACCTTTGCGATTTGGAGTCTTCCGGTCACCCGCCTGCTTAGACTTTAGACGATGCCACACTTTAAATAGGTTGTTTTGCTATTGGCATTTGTCGTATAAAAGCTCGGCAGAAGTTTTTCCTCGATTAGAACGATGGAAACATTTTTTAGATCTCTTTATTGCTCTAGCATTTTTCTTATCATTCTCGTGCTTTCTCCTAGAGAATTTTTCTTTCTTGCTGGATTTTTTTTCTAACTTTGAAACACATCCCCATCTACGGCTCAAGATGTGCCACTACCGAGCAACCATTTGAAAAGGTTTTCCCCGTTCTGTTGCCTGAGCTTTCGTTTAGCGTTGCCCTCATAAGTTTTGGTGGTCGAGGCTAATCCTCAATTTAAAAGAGAAAACGGTAAAGCTTTTCGAATACTCCATCCCAGTCACTAGGGATAACTTTCATCATGAACTCCACAATATCGCGCACTTCAGTTTATCTAATAACCATGCTAATAAAAGCTTGATCCTTTTGGGTATATTTTGCATTCTCCGGGTACTTTGTTTTCCTTCTACGATAAGGTGAACTGCTGCTTCCGAAGAAACGTGGCACATCGACTTTAAAGTGCTTCTAGACTGCGGATACTTTACTACTAATGCATCGGTGGACTTGACGAAGGATACTGTTTATTACTTTTGCCAAATACCTATAAAGGTTTTCGAATGGAGCTAGGCTTCCTGTAATGGCAAAAGGAGAATTAAAAGTAAGATGCTCATTGCCCATTCAAACAGAAGTCACATTTGAATGGGATTCCTCATGGAAGTATGGCCTAGAAACTCCATTAAGGAATCCCATTCTTTTACATAGAACATCAGAAGCAGCATTTGGACAAAGTTAGCTTCTCATGGGTGCTGCTCTTTGGTCTTAAGCTGTAAGTGTACAACTTGGGAGATCAGGGAAGAACACCTGAGGATTTATGTCCAAAACTTTCCCTTAAAACTCTGTAAACCCGCTACACCCACCACGCCCACAAATAAACCAAAAACAATAGCTTTATGTTTACAGGAAATCTCACTGCCGTTGTGATGTGAAAGAAATAAACAACACATGTTTCTCATTTAAGTGGAAATGGCGCTCAAAACTGACTACTCATATAGTTCCCATCAGCAATTTATCTCACATTACCATCCGTCTCAAACAAAAATGATAATAAGTACAGCAACCAATCTTCTAACAGCCGACTCCAGTTCCTCTCACAACCCGCTATGCATACATATTGTAAATGAAAGAAAAATGTTTTCTGTAAATATTATTTGATATTGAGAGCAATGAAGCAACTGCAATTTGTATAAAATACTCGACATCAAGGGATACAAGCATCTGTGAACTCTCAGCCATCATTTACACCCTCTTTATTGTCCCATAAGCAAAGGATGGTGAGATTCCACCATCCACTGTACATGGCATTCTGCAGCATTCCGCAACTCATGCAGCTCCTTTCCAGTAGAGCAATGGGGAGGAGAAAATTAGCACCATACTCTCTCGGGAAAAAGCCAGCCTCTTCAACTCTTGCCTCCTAAGCTCTCGTAAAACAGAATATATCCATGATCCGTATTGCTGGAGTACTCCTGGGCTGATCCGAAAAAAGTCTGCACGGCTGACTCATCTATCATCTCCACATTTTCGTCATCAAAGAAAAGCCAATGATTGTGGCTTTTCACCAAGCTGACATAGTGTCCATGATTTGGACCACTACCTACATGAACAACAACAGCAAACAAGGAATACTCAGAATCTGTGCTGTCCATGGTGTTGCTTAGCTTTAACTCCAGAGGAAAGACAACTCTGTATGATAGTTTTTTGTATCGGCCTAGCTGCTCAATGTATTTGAAGCGTTTCAAATGAATGACAAGGATGTGAGGAGGCTTCTTTATCTTCATCCTCTTCTGTGCTTCCTGCAAGCTGCAGATAACGGAGCATGGTAAAACATTTGCAAGAGCAGAGCCAAAAACAAGGCAAAAATATTGTTGGCGAACAAAGCACTTTGCATCATCTATTTTAATTCCATGTTTGAGCGTCTTTTACTTTTTCTTCATAAGCTACATTGAGTAAGGTTGTGAATTGCCCAGCTGGGGCCCAGGCTTGGCATCAGGGTCAACCTGTCATGGCTCGATCCTAGCTCAATATACAAAAATCAAGAAACAATCCCTTAAGAACCAAATCCTGTCTAACATCCATAACCTGAGTCAGGGAAGGCTAATGGATGGGATCCATTCATAGATCCTGACCTGAATTTCCCAATTAAGCCCGATTTAAACAAAATGTTAAATTTTTAAAAACTTAATATAATGATAATAATGTACTGAATTACATGTTGAAGAAAGTATAAGGTTGTCAGCTGAATTCAAACTCAACAGGGCCAAGTCCTGAAACCACCACATGCATTAATGAGCCAGATTTGACTCAATTCCTATAGGACCAACTTGATTACAAGTAAAGCTTAGTCCGGTCCTATCTTGAGGGAAGACATGCACAGGCTAGGCCCAGTCTGAACCTGGAACTTCAGCAGAGTAGCTAACCAACCCTATTGATGTGTGGCCCCCATTATTGAGAAACTGAATGCAATTTCTCAAGCAACAATTTTTGGAAAAGAATTTTCAAAGCAATAAAGATGTATTGACCATTAGGTATATGAGATCATAGAGTTTGAAGCAGCCAGTAATAAAGAACTTCATGACTTGCACAAGCCTCATGTCAACCAAAAGTCATAAAAAGGGCTATGATCATGTAGTTTGACTTTCATCTTTAATTGCAATAAAAAGTAAAGGATATAAAATGAAACCTGCAACATTTATCACAGAAGAATTTATCCTCTGCATTTAACGTCTCCGTAGAACTGAAATTTCTTAGGCAACTTGTGATGGAACTATTCTGTTCAATGTCAAGGCTCAAATCTAGAAATGTTTCATCCCTTGCTGTTACTGTTTCACACCTAAGGCACCTGGTTTCATTGGTCAAGATACCCTGTTAAAAATGGAAAACATATGATTAGGATCCTTGGTTGAACAGCTAGATAATACATCTGGAGTGACTTAACACTATAAATTACTCATTGGGGAGCTAGATTGACAGAGTGTGACGCACCTGGAAGATTTTGTGAACCCATGTAACCACAGGTTCTTTGTGATTGCCATTTGCTTGAACATTCCGGTGCCCATTTGCAGTCTTTTCTGATGGTGATGTATTATCTGGAGAGTCATTTGCAGCATTTGACTCTTTCTCAAGGATATCAACAAGCTCATTTAAGAGAAAATTTAAGAACTCATGTGCATCCTACACAAACAAGAAAATAAAAAAGAAAATGAAAAAAGAGTTCCCATGATTAAAAGACAATAAAGTTCATGGAGGATCTAAGATGGTCATCACACCTGGTGCATGTAACCGCGAAAAAGCTCATTCTGCTTCCTCACTTTCTGCACAAACCTTTTTGGAGCAATAACACCAGTTTTCTTCTTCTGAGAGCTTATCTGCATCAAATTACAGAACCATATTCTTTCTGATAGGATAGAACCCATAACTTTTAGCAGAAATGAAAAACAAACACATTGTAAAGTACACAAAATACATTAAATAAATTAAAGAAAAAAGAGTCTGGTTTAATGTCTGTAAATTACCACATGCATACAAAGCTTTTTTGAAGCTAGAACAGCATAAATATCCATAAGAAAAGCATTTAAATACATTCCAGATGTAATTCAGGAAGCAGAAGGGCAAAGCAATATCAAAAGGCATTCTACATTTCCTAATAAAGCAGGCAACTTTCTTTATTTGCCTGATAAAAAGACCATCTTCCTGGTGAACTTTGAAATTTAACCATAGGATTATTGAAAATGGACAAAATTTATTTTGTAAAAGTCATTGGTTCTCGTCCAGTTACTAGCAATATGTGGGAAGCACATTCCATGTGCATTTCAGCACAGGTACTGTAGCCCACCAAAGAGCTATCAGTCATGTGGTTGGTGAGAATGCAGCCGCTAAGATGGATTGTCACACAATAGCTTCAACGATTGTCACTCAATCATGTGCCTTGACTTGGCCAACTGGACAGGCCATGAGGCTACCAGGGAATATCTTATGTTGCTGATGTCATTTTGATATTCCACCCCTCAGTGGGGTCAGTACCAATAAAACGTACATAAAGGAGCAATTTCTGTGTTCATGTATTATGTCCACATCTCCTCATGTGGCCTTGTTGTCAGCAAAATGATGGGTGTTGAGCACATTTTTTGCTTGCACTGGCGCATGAGTGGTGCAAGCCATGTCTTCCAAGTTCCAACTATGTGAAAGTCCTCAAGCTCTCACTATTAAATTAATGATTGGGATGATGCTTATCAAATAACTTCCAAAGTGCAAAGAAACATGCTAAATGCTGGATAATGAATTTGGAGATAGGAAATCTAATATGAGTAAAAGAGGGATCCTGACTCCCTAACATTTCTGGTTACCATGGGGTAAAAAAAAGTGAAGATCTTTTATTAGCTCTAACCTTTTTCAGTTTCCACCATTAGAAATGGCCTAATTAAAGCCAACTTTAACAGTTTCACATCACATCACTGTCGCACTTGGCTGCCCTGGATACTCTCCTAGTTCGATTTCTAGAAAATTGTGTCCACTCAGACTGACACCAAAGTGGAAAGTTCGTGTACCAGAGTTTTCCTCAAACAAACAGGATTTGACTACAACATTTTTCCTATTGTGTGTGTGTATTTTTTTTAATATATTCTTAATGTCTTCTAGATCCACCTATCAAGGTAAAATACATTGTTCACCCTCAAACTTAAAACCTGATTATTGGATCTTTTCTGCAATAATTGAGCATCCGGGGTAAATTAACAGGCACTTCTGATGAACCATAAGGGTGTGTTTGGTCATGAAAGTTTTATTCACTTCAGGTGAAAAATATTTATGATTTGGGGCATATCTGTTAAAAACATATGTAAGTTCATACATACAACAATACAGTGATACACACATACAAATCTTACATATGTGCACATAGGTCGAATCATTTTCCTCTATTTTAATTTTTCTTTCTTTCTCATGTTCTTATTTTTATTTTTATTTTTCTGATCAAGGCTGCATCAACCTAGCTGTTGGCTAGAACCCAACGGCTAGTTTTCTAGATGTTGGGGGTAGCCCAATGGCTGGCATGGGGCTCCCTTCTTCTGTATATTGTGGAGCCTTGTCTCTTGTACATCAGTTTTCTCCTCCTTCATTCAATAAAATTCTTCTGTTTCTCAGTTTGTGCCTTTGTGCAGAGTGCGAGTGATTGTGTGTGAAGAGGTTCTTTTGTTGGTGTTTTGAGCTGTTATACTTATTCTCGAATTGTCTTCAAGATTTTGGGGTTCATTATCAAGAGGTGTTTTGCATTTACAGTACCAGAAATCAACAGATATATCCAAGAACTTGGGCCTGTTTATGCCCAAAATCATGTGCCAGAGGAGGGGATCCAAATTTTCCACCACAGTGGACAGCCAGCAATTACCTTTCGCTTCTTCAGCTGGCTAATACCAGGCCAGTAAAAGAGAGAGGGAGAGATAGAAACGGAAACTCATTTGCAAGTGCAATTTCAGAACCCAAATGCCAACTCTCCTGCCCTGACTAAAGAAAACAGCACCATAAGAGGGGGAAAAAACCATGCCCAAATCAATCCTGTCCATGGATTTGGGATGATCTGTCCATTGGAAAGAAATTAGTAAACATGTGTGCAAAAATTAATGCCTTAGAGGAGGCAAGAAAAGTACTTGATGAAATATCTGGGTAAACTATATTCACTTGGTCAGCAATCATTGACACAATGGGTTTGCTGAGGTTGGGAAGGACTATCCATTATATGGTAGGTCGGATGGGTTTTGATGGTCTAACCCGTGTGTGCAATACTTCTTCCTGGAATGCTATTATAGCTGGATTAGTGCAAAATGCACACATCTATGCAGACAAATGCTGTTATTTTCGACTAGACCTAATTATGTCACAATGTTAAGCACATTGCCAGCTTGTGCAAATCTGCTAGGAGTGTAAAGGGAAGAGAGACTTGTGCATCTCGACTCCGTATAGGTTTAAGTTCATAATTTTATTACAAAGTCACCATAGACACCTATCCCAAGTCAATTTCTTGCTGAAGCTCTGCATGACTCGGCCTGACTCAGCTGTAGAAAAACAATATATAGCTTGTCATTTAAACATAAAACACTTGTAAAATGACTTGAATACATGCATAACTCAGAAATAACCCAACCTAACATGGCACACATTAGAGGGTGTTTCATTGCCTAGATATACTATCTGAGCCAATGCTTTAAAACCCGGTGACTCGGGACTCAACTCGTGCATTCTTGACTCCTGACTTGAGGGGTCAACTTGGTGGCCCGGGCAGTGTTATCCGTATCGTACGATACGGACGCGTATCGTACGATACGTATCGTATAGGTCAAGAAAACCTATACGATACGCTATTTAAAGACGATATGCGTCCGTATCGTGGCCGTATCGCACGATACGTGCGATACGGTGGCCGTATCGCACGATACGTGCGATACACCCCCGTATCGCACGATACGGGGGAAAAATTAAAAAGGGGCCCGACGGCCCCTTTTTTACGCCTTGTTTTATAACAGACACTCCTCTCTCTCTCTTTTCTTGTTTGTAAACGCTACAAGAGACGTGGGNCATTTTTCTTGAATTTTTCTGATTTTTACTAGTTTTTTCGGATTTTTTTAGATTTTTTCTGATTTTTTATAAATTTTTAACATTTTTTATAAATTAAAAAGTTAATTTTACGATACGTTACGATACATTTACGATACGTTACGATACAGCGTATAGGTCGGCCCGACCGATACACGATACGATACGGCAGTGATAACATGCCGGGACTCGACTCGTGCATTCTTGTTCCTTCCTTAGTTGTTTTAGAATGAAAGAATGAAACCAGACTCTATGAATATTCACTGAGTCCAACTCCATGACTGAAATAGCCTGTTGCCACAAACCAAGCACTTGTAACTGCATTTGGAAGTGTGCATTCAAATGTGGACCAGAAGTAGTCATTTGTTAGCACCTGCAGTCAAAAGCACACCAGAATCTACCAACTTTTATTTTCTTAAACCCAACAGCCAACCTGCATCAGAGACACATAGGTGCAGCAAGTCACCTGTCCAATCCACATAACATTGTTGCTGGAAGATCCTGTGGGAATCCCAGAAGCAAGAAGCTTCAAAGTAATGGTGACGCTTAAACCCACTTGAGTTACTGACCTGTAGCTATATTTTTCTCTTTACCCCTCAATCTAATTGTATCATTCAAGCCTTCTCACTTCATCGATGATGTTGTTGTTTACAATCGAAAACAAGAATAAACTACAATTATAGGAATTCCTAAAAACTAGATATCATTGCCGTACACATCTGCAATTTAAAATAATGAAATAATTCAAAGTGTTGCCACTGGAAACATATAATACAAAGGAACCACATCTACCACAGTTATTCACAGTTTGTCAAAAATTAAATGACCAAAAGTTTACAACACTACCTGCACTCTTAATCTAAAAATTGAATTTAAATGCAATTTGTAGATAAATGGCATTCATGCTTATTAAAACTCCTGAAGTAAAAGAAGGCTGCTCAAACTTTATGCAATATACATAGCAGGAGGAAGAAGCTGGTTATCAAACGTTGACATGATTAGATCACCTGTCATGACTTGTACCTGAGTAAACAAATCTGCCAGGCATGTCAAAAGAGTTTCTTCTGCATCTCCAACATTCTTGCTGTTAGCATAATATTCCAACAACTGTTCGCGGAATGGGACACAAAAGTATAATGCCTGTATCAAATAGTAAACATAAAGTGCATGTTATTTTAGTGTAATCTAAACAGAACGTAAAGATAGTAATAACATACACACTAAAATTTACAATTCAATCGGACGTTCTTAGAAATTTGTTAACATCTATCATGGATTTTTTCTTTCTTAAAAAGACCTACAAAAACATTAAAAGAAAACGAGAACATGATGAAAGGTGCTAACACCTGCTACAACATGCCTATGAAAGACCTAAAAGGTTGCATACACGAACTTGTGGAGACTGCCCAGGAAGAATTTTAAACAAGGCCAAAGTCCGTATGAAGCATCAATATTTTACTTTCTCATTTGAACCGTGAATTCACACAAGAAGATGAACCATTCAAAAGACATTTTTCATCCAAATAACCACTGCCTTCTCCTACAGCACAAGGTTCCTTCGGTGAGTAATGGAAGACTCTAAAGATTAAGGTCTAAACTTAAAGATGTCAGCATGTAATGATCTATTATTGTTTAATACTACCTAATCAAGTTAATCGTCCCATCCCTTTTCCTTTGGCAAACAATAATGCTATCAAACAACAAGGAACTTCCCTGGAATATGGCGGACATTTCAGCACATGTCAACAGGAAATCTACATTACGACCGACTTGTTTTGCTGGTGATTCACTAAGTTAAATTAGAATGCGCAATTCTGTAGCCGTGAAACACTTAACCACATGGGAGATTGACCAAATGCAGAAGATGATCAATTTTTTTACCACCAATCAAAAGTGTGTATCTTTGGGACAATATTAGGTTACGCATGTTCTTGAGAAGAAAAAAAAAATGCTAGGACAGCGCCATTCAAAAGAATCAAAACAGACCTTTCACAGTGACCAGAAACTACACCTTACAAGGAAAATTTCCGCTAAAATAGTTGCAAAGAAGAAGAATCACTTGACAAAGAGACACTAACGCCCTTCTCTCCGGTTGATCCACACACACCAACCAAGCCCAAAAAACGACATCCCCACTTCGAAAAATCTAATCACAATTATGCAAACACGATACAACTTCTGCTCATGAGGTGTTAAAGCAATAATCGGTCAATCTAGGGCATTACCCGGAAAGCCCATAGTATAAATCGCCAAAAGTACTCAACGAAACCCAAATTTCAACCGATACCCATGAATACCAAGAATCACCAAGATAGTGAAATCGACAAAATAACATCAAAGACAACAAGATCTAGGGGACCGTAAAAACACATCCGTAGAGGAGATTGCAACAAGAAATGAGGAAGAAGACAATTAGGAGTTACAGAAGGGATGATGGTGGAAAAAAACCTGCAGAACGCTGTTGCAGTAACAAGTATTGCCGAAATTCTCGAGTCCAAAGTATCTCTCCCCTTCTGGAAACTGATCTCCGAGTGCCTTCTCTAGCTTCGAACCCGCGGCTCCCATGACCATGAAAGCAGCAACCAGACTCTCTCTCTGTCTCTCGCTCGGCCGCTCGCTCGATGAGAGAATGGAGAAAAAGGAAAATGGAAGAGAGACGAACAGGAAAATGGTAGGCAGTTTCAGGAAAGTTGGGAATTCTTCATTGTTGATGAGAGAGAGGGAGAGAAGAGAAGAAGGGGGATGGGCGTGACTCTGATCTGCCCTTCTTCATAGATTTCCGGTTGACCATGAATCCACAAACCCGTTTGGTGTTTTGCGTCCTACAGGAAACACAACGTGAGAGATGTCCAGCAGAAAATTTGGTACTAGTTTTAAATGTCATAAATAGGGAGGATCTCCCCCTCTCAACCTAAAATCATGCGACTCATGCATATATTTTTCGCTTTATTCATACATCGTTTGGCTATGATGCATACATGATACATGCTAATGATGATGATGATAAACGATGAGACGATGGTAGTGACTCCAAACTTTCGCGGAGGTATGAGATCTATATCACATGGGCACAGCAAGAAGATACGAGATATGCTGATCTTATCTGTTTTTCCCTTCAGAACAGTAACAGTAGGGACAGGAATCAGCGGAAGTCCTCTTGAGACTTTTAAAACTCCGGTGCTTATTATGGCTATGAATGTTCATAAGTCACGAGGAAGGGACCTAAGCAAGCTAGGATGGTAGAAAAGGACGTGAAGCATGCCTTTCTTGAGCAACTAAATTGCATAGTAGTACGCAGAAGGAAATGACATGCATATAGATTTGAAGCGTCCTTAGGACCCACGCTTTTAGCTGGCATAATGTTTGATTATAATTGTGTTGATGGGGCGAAGTTCGTAGAATGGTTTGCTTAATATGCCAAAATAAAATTCATTTTGAAATTACTATGTGTATGATGTGCTTGATGTATGTTTTATGAACTTATGATGATGATGATGATATGGTGAATTGAATTTAAAATAGTA
Source organism: Nymphaea thermarum (assembly GCA_011799765.1). Classification (NCBI taxonomy): domain Eukaryota; kingdom Viridiplantae; phylum Streptophyta; class Magnoliopsida; order Nymphaeales; family Nymphaeaceae; genus Nymphaea; species Nymphaea thermarum. The sequence goes on from JAANDH010001491.1 coordinate 25,683, forward strand.
AATATAATGATGGCGGCGTGGAGATAGAGTTGAAAAAGAAAACAAAGCTTCCAACAAGTTGTTTAATATGGCCTTCCACTATTGGAAAATTTTGGGTGGTCTCACCAGAACGCCAAATTTCAAAATTACTTTTCCAATTCTTCCTTGTGTTGACGTGTTGCCCATGAGTATACCTATATTGAGGATGTGGCTGGAGATTTGAGTTGGTGATTTGGTGGGTTGATGCCGGGGCAAAGTCAGGAATTTTTCATGAAGGGGTCGAATTATAGTTTCAAATTTTGATAAAGACAATAATTTTTCATGAAGGGGTCAAATTATAGTTTTAAATTTTGATAAAGACTAGAAGAATAAGACTCTTTGCCAAACCACAATGAACATGTAACAGTGAAACCAAATGTAACAGTGAAACCAAATATAAAGGGCGAATACTGAATATCTTATAGGCTTCGAAGCCTTGACTGCATAGTTTTTGTACTGTTGGTAAGGTGAATGTACGTTTCCCAAGGTCAAAGCTACACTCCTAGCCTAAGAGGAGTATCTTTCTCACCAAACATGACGAACCGCATGTTTGCATATATATGCACCTGACTGGATATGAGGGCCACGATATTGATCCATATCTTATTATTTCCTTTTACATGAAGTGGACAAGTTTTCACCCATGCTTGATTAAAAAACAATTTCATGCTACAGATCCACTCCCTTAATGTATTCAAATTTCATGAAAAATCCAAATTACGAGAAAAAGATTGGAAGTATCTACACCAATAAGATGTGATAAATGTAGCATTTTAAATATATTACTCATCATATTGATTGTTTTCAGTGTAAGAAGTTAATTAGAGGCTACCATGGGCCAGTAGTTCTTAGCACACCAACTTTTTATGCAAAGTGCGGAGTCAGTGCACCAGGTGCGGAGCTCCACCTCATAAAACTCAAGAGCATGACATTCACAGGAATATCATTTCTCACATATCATTTCTCATGTAATCAGCCCGATCAGCTATTGTCGTTCATCAATAGAATTAAATAAAATAAATTAATCTGTGTAAACCAAGCAGTTGATTAAACTTACGCATTTGACCCAAGAAAAGTCAAGAAACGGGACAAAACATCTAGCAATTCCTAGACCGCTTGGTACATCCTTACGTAGCCAACAATGGGTTCAGGGTTGATCTTAGCTTTAGTTTGAACTTGTCCAATCAAAGGCAAACGGGTTTCTACAATGCTTTCGAGAGGGCTCAGCCGTTCAGGTCTTCCTTGGTTCGAAGCAACGTTTTATCGAAGTTTCAGATCATTACATCAATGTAACGGGCAGAAATTTAATAAAATCCCTTAAATGTTTTTCTTCAAAATACTCGCCTGTTGGGATCTCTAAAACCACACTGGAAACCTGGTCTTTTAGAATCAAAGTTGGTTCAAATCACGACTATTTTGGTTTTAAAATGAGATTCCTTAAATGCATACTGGGATACAATTTCTAATCTTCATTTTGTGATTGTCTTAGTTGAAGTTTTTGCAGTACTTGTTACGTTTTTTGCACTATTGTTGATTTGCTTACCTGCTTCCGGGTGCTGCAGTTCTTCCTCCAACTAGAAACTTGGCTGGAAGACAAAAGTTAGAGACAGAAAGGTGCAGACGTTTTGAGAAGAAATTCCTCCAGTGTCAATGGTTATGTTACATGAATGGTTGAACAGATTGGTTGGGAAAATTAAAAACATACAAGTGATACAAGACCGCTATAATATTCACTTTTCTCCATTAATCTGTATTATTTCATCTCTATCCAACTGCAGCCTGCCTCTTTCTTTAACCCCCTTGAATTCATCTTCTGTCTCAGTTCTTCAATCTCTTCCCACCTACCGACAGAAGCATACAGGTTAGATAAAACCACGTAGCTTCTTGCGTTCTGTGGATCCAACTCAAAGACCCTTTCAGCTGCTTGCTTCCCCAGTTCCAAATTTGCTAAATTGCTGCAAGCCCCCAACAGAGCTCCCCACAAGGAAGGACTGACTGCATTAGTTGGTATTGTTTTAACTAAATCCCACGCCTCTTCCAACTTCCCAGCTCTGCCCAAAAGATCCATGAGACAAGCATAATGTTCTTCTTTAGGTTGGATTCCATGATCGATGACCATCGATCGGAAATAGTTGCAGCCTTTGTTCACCAGCCCTTGGTGGCTACAAGCAGACAGTACCACCACAAAGGTTACATCATCAGGTTTGATCCCTTCACTCAGCATTCGATCGAATAGCTCTACCACCTGCTCGGATTTCCCATGCTTCCCATATCCGGAGATCATTGCGGTCCACAGTACCAAATCACCTCGGTTCTTTGATCTCTCAAACACCCTCCTAGCAATCTCTATGAAGCCACATTTCGAATACATCTCCACAAGGCAGCTTTGCACAAAAACGTCCTCCAAACTCCTCTTCATTGCATGACCATGAACCTGCTTCCCCTGTTCCATAGCCGCAGTGCTCGAGCATAACCGCAAAACTGCCGCAAGCGTGAACCTATCAGGAGCCAGTCCACAAGTCCAGACCATCTGCTGAAACAACGCCAAGCCCTCTTGGCAGTCAGGCTCCTCGGCACAACATGCACAGATCATGGCATTCCAAGTCACCGCATTTCTCCGAGGCATTTCGTCGAACACTTTCCTGGAATCAGCTACCGACGAACATTTGCCATACATATCGACGAGGGCGGTGGCAACGAAGACGCTAGACCCCCATCCGCTCTTGGCAATGCAAGCATGGGTCTGTCTGCCGAAGACGAGCTGTTTCAGTGCGGCCGATGCCGCGAGGGCACCAGTGAAGCTATAGCTGTCGGGCGCCACGGCGGACTTGTACATAACCGAGAAGGCGTCGAGGGTCTCTTGGTGGTGCCCATGTTGAGAGAATCCGGCGAGGATGGCGTTCCAGGCGACGTCACTTTTCGGGTTTATGGCATCGAAGAGGTGGCTTGCAGTGTGGAGGTCACCACATTTAGCGTATGCCAAGAGAAGTTTCGTTTGAAAGAAGATGTCAGCGAGGATGCCGGTGGTCAGCAAATGTGCGTGGAGGGCCTTGGAGTTGCAGAGGCTTTTCGCAGAAACGCATCGCTGCAACAACGAAGAAAGGTGGCACATCCCCCGCCCTGGTCCTCAGATCTTCCTTCGTTGCCCTTTTATCCTTTCCCAAAGGAAGGGAGGACAAATCAATGAGAAAAACTGGCACCTCCTTAAATCTTGATGTTGTTTCAATCATGTTTCATCTTGAACACGAATCGTGATATGCACGATTGATCTTGATAAAGACTTAAATACAAAAACAAAAGAATAGCGACCTCGACGAACAATTCTTACATGAAAATTTCATTTATAAAGTGGATCCTTGTTAAATAAACTACTCAAATCCAAAGAAGTAGTGTGATTAAAAGTTAAAACAACGTAAAACATAAAGTGCATGTTATTTTAGTGTAACCTAAACAGAACGTAAAGATAGCAATAACATGAATACTAAAATTTACAATTCAATCGGACGTTCTTAGATATTTGTGAACATCTATCATGGATTTTTTTCTTTCTTAAAAAGACCTACAAAAACATTAAAAGAAAACGAGAACATGATGAAAGGTGCTAACACCTGCTACAACATGCCTATAGAAGACCTAAAAGGTTGCATACAGGAACTTGCGGAGACTGCCCAGGAAGAATTTTAAACAAGGCCAAAGTCCGTATGGAGCGTCAATATTTTACTTTCTCATCTGAACCATGAATTCACACAAGAAGATGAACCAGTCAAAAGACATTTTTCATCCAAATAACCACTGCCTTCTCCTACAGCACAAGATTCCTTCGGTGAGTAATGAAAGACTCTAAAGATTAAGGTCTAAACTTAAAGATGTCAGCATGTAATGACCTATTATTGTTTAATACTACCTAATCAAGTTAATTGTCCCGTCCCTTTTCCTTTGACAAACAATAATGCAATCAAACAACAAGGAACTTCCCTGGAAAATGGCGGACATTCCAGCACATGTCAACAGGAAATCTACATTACGACCGACTTGTTTTGCTAGTGATTCACTAAGTTACATTAGAACGCGCTATTCTGTAGCCGTGAAACACTTAACCACATGGGAGATTGACCTAATGCAGAAGATGATCAATTTTTTTTACCACCAATCAAAAGTGTGTATCTATGGGACAGTATTAGGTTACGCATGTTCTTGAGAAAAAAAAAATGCTAGGACAGAGCCAATCAAAAGAACCAAAACAGACCTTTCACGGTGACCAGAAACTACACCTTACAAGGAAAATTTCCGATAAAATAGTTGCAAAGAAGAAGAATCACTTGACAAAGAAACAGTAACGCCCTTCTCTCCGGTTGATCCACACACACCAACCAAGCCCAAAAAACGACATCCCCACTTCGAAAAATCTAATCTCAATTATGCAAACACGATACAACTTCTGGTCATGAGGTCTAAAGCAATAATCGGTCAATCTAGGGCATTCCCCGGAAAGCCCATAGTAGAAATCGCCAAAAGAACTCAACGAAACCCAAATTTCAACCGATACCCATGAATACCAAGAATCACCAAGATAGTGAAATCGACAAAATAACATCAAGGACAACAAGATCTAGGGGACCGTAAAAACACACCCGTAGAGGAGATCGCAACAAGAAATGAGGAAGAAGACAATTAGGAATTACAGAAGGGATGATGATGGAAAAAACCTGCAGAACGCTGTTGCAGTAACAAGTATTGCCGAAATTCTCGAGTCCAAAGTATCTCTCCCCTTCTGGAAACTGATCTCCGAGCGCCTTCTCTAGCTTCGAAGCCGCGGCTCCCATGACCATGAAAGCAGCAACCAGACTCTCTCTCTCACTCTCTCTCGGTCGGCCGCTCGCTCGATGAGACAATGGAGAAAAAGGAAAATGGAAGAGAGACGAACAGGAAAATGGTAGGCAGTTTCAGGAAAGGTGGGAATTCTTCATTGTTGATGCGAGAGAGGGAGAGAAGAGAAGAAGGGGAATGGGCGTGACTCTGAAGTCTGATCTAACCTTCTTCATAGATTTCCGGTTGATCATGAATCGTTGGACTTTCACATACTGGTATCCCATGAATCCAAGTAGTTAGTTCCCTCCTTTCAATTGATCGAATTAAAGTGCAGGAAAGGGATTTGGGATAGCACAATGGAAGCGACTCAAAGGGCGCCTCAAACAATGGTGCGACAGGGACAGCCCTGCCGAGTTGTGGGTGCATATCTGTTTCAAGAACCAGCTGTGGGAGGCGTCTCAGTTTCAAGAACCGGATTGTGGGGTGTCTTAGTTTCAAGAACCGAGTTGTGGGAGGCATCTCAGTTTTAAGAACCGGGTTGTGGTGGTGTCTTAGTTTCAAGAACCGAGTTGTGGAAGACATCTCAGTTTCAAGAACCGAGTTGTGAGAGCATCTTGGTTTCAAGAACCAAATTGTGGGTTGTCTCGGTTTCAAGAACCGGGTTGTGGAAGACATCTCAGTTTCAAGAACCGAGTTGTGAGAGCATCTCGGTTTCAAAAACCAAATTGTGGGGTGTCTCGGTTTCAAGAATCGGGTTGTGGAAGGCATCTCAATTTCAAGAACCGGGTTGTGGAAGACATCTCAGTTTCAAGAACCGAGTTGTAAGAGCATCTCAATTTCAAGAACCGAGCCATGGGAGGCATTCTGAAAGCCCAATTGTGAGGGCATCTCGGTGGTTTTTATATTATTAATCAATGATAAAGACTGAATGTGCCGATTGATTAATTTCATTAACGAAAACCCAATTAAGAAAAGTCAGTTGTAGATTCATCCCATAAATCCTTGAAAACGTAGTTACTATAAGAGGAAAATCTGATATTTTGAATCATGTGAGAAATCTAGTTTAGTTCGGATGTAGTGTTCTCATGGCGCAAAACGAGATTGTTTTAGCTTTCGTTTTATTAAACATTTTAAACTATTTTATAATTAATTGGAAAATAGAATTTAGGTGGAACATAAGCCAATACAAGCCACTGTATTAGCCAAAAGGGCGTAAGATGGAAACACTTTTTTTTTTTATTTGATCATGTTGGTTGGATCCCTACTTTCCAATTTTAACATCTAGATCTTTCCTTTTTCATTAATTGAGGTGAAAACAGAGGAAATGCATATTGCATCAAAATCAACACATAACTCATATGCAAGAGGAGGCTATTGGTTAAAGAGCGGGTTTGTGAGGTGCCTCTCGGTTTCAAGAACCGGATTGTAAGGTGCATATCGGTTTCAAGAAATGCGTTGAGGACCTTCCGTTATTAGCCTATATATTATGCCTGTGATTTTATTGTATATACTATGTAAAATCTGTTATAATGTATACTATATCGTATATGTAATGTATATTTACGTATTGTATATTGATGTGCTAATGAATATATATTAGTACAGTCTGCAGCTGGATCTGTTATAACATATATTATATGTTATATGTACAATCTGTTGTAAACTTGTAATATATATTAAGTACTGATTTGATACGACTTTTGTTTGAATTGATTCAAATGAAATAGTCTATAAGGTCTATGATTGAAATAGTCTGCAAGCCTTGTGTCCAGCATGTAATGGTTAAACATAACATTTCATCAGGGATTGATGAAATGTTTTTTTTTTTCCTTCAATGTTTATACGAAAACCTCTCTCTCTCTCTCTCTCTCTCTCTCTCTAGCGCATAATTATCTATGGTGCTGGTTGGTTTATCTAATAAATTTTGTGCCTAACGACCACATTTTGATGTCTCTGCAGGATCACCAAGGAAATCATCAAGATGCCTGAGTTATCGGGGAAGCGGATTTTATGGTCTCTTTGAAGCAGGTCTGTCAAAAACCAAGTATGTTTGTCTCTTCTTTGTTGAAAATTTTTGTTGCTTAGTTTGTTTCTTATGATCTGCTGAGCTAAACAATGTTTTGGTAGCTACTGAGTTTTCCAGGCTTGCTCTTGGCCATTTTTCAAATGCATCAAATAGTTTATACTTGTTAACACATTCTGCTAGGATGTGATTACTCATTCTTCAAATGTTGGTTGGGATAGAACTTGATGTTGATTTTGTGTGCAAATCTTCTTTGTAGTGTAGGCCCATTTATGTTTCCATGGTGAGAACTCTATTTAAATCTCTTGTGGTTTAGGAATCACTATGGTACTTGCTTTAAGTAGGTTGTGAAGAAACAATTGATACCAATGTTGATAACAATTGATACCATTTATTGTTTCAACCATAATGTGTTGAAACCGTCTATATAAATGGGTCTGTGCGATTCTAAAGCTGAAACTGGAATCATTCAGTTGGAACTGGTTTTGCCAACTAGATTTGAATTGTAGTCTCCTTCTTTGTGTTTCAGACATTCAAACCCAAATCTGAGTTCAGGGATCCGGTAAATCTGCAATCCAAGAATGCATGAAATTTCAATCTTATTTCTGTTTTGATCTCAAATTTCGAGTCAGAATTCGAATTTGATTCGTATTAAGGAAAGCATGTTTCAATCAGATGCAGTGAGCGGCGTGCATGCCTACATGAAAGGAGAGCATTTGGAAAAGGAAAACTGTGTGACCCATGTCTGGGTCACACAACCAATCTGAGTGTTTGCTTAGTTGTGTTATTACAATATCGCTTTGAGGAACAACGAAGTTGGAAGGTTACATGACAAGTTAACATTTTTATGAAAATTACGCTTATGAATTGTTGACGACTCATTTCATCTACACCTAACTCTTGAATACTGTCATTTTCAGTAAAGTTCCGGCGTTGATTCTGCAAAGGTATAGTTGATGAAGCTCACTAAGCCATCATAATCCAATTGTTGGCGCTTTTATGTTCAACCATAAAGTGTTGAAACTGCCTATATAAATGGGTTGGTGTGTGATTCTAAAGCTGAAACTAAAATCATTTAGCTGGATCTGGTAAGGCCACGCAGATTTGAATTGTAGTCTAGATCTTTATGTGTTTTAGATATTCAAACCCGAATCTGAGTTCGGGAATCCAATAAATCTGCAATCCAAGTATGCGTGAAATTTGAATCTTACTCCTCTCAGTTTTTGTTTTGATCTCAAATTTCAAGTATGGATTTGAATTTGATTCGTATTAATGAAAATACGTTTCAATCAAATGCAGGGAGTGGCGTGCATGCCTTCATGAAAGGAGAGTATGTGGATCGTTTATGACTTGAAAGGTAATATGAATCTACCGCGGGGGCCTGTTGCCTGTCAGCTCCGCAGACGCCGCTGCCTCTGGCTTTTGGAGATGTTATTCCTTGGAAGCAAAGAAATAAGATTTGGTTCAGCCATACCCTTTAAGGGGAGAAATAAAATTTGGTTCGTTAATGTGGAAAAACAATCGTCTTGTGGTTGGCAGTTTTTTATATGCTGAAAACGGCCCCGTGTTTGCCAAAGAATGTGAAACTGATAGATCAGTGGGCGGATATCCGTTAGATCAGCCGTGATGCGCGAAGGGAAAATATTTGAGCTGAGAAAAATTTGATTCTGTTCTTGGGAATACCTACTTTGATCCATGTTTTTTTTTCATTCTTTGCCAAATAGCTGGTCCATCCGGCGGCCGTTACAAAATTGTTTGTATACTAGGCGTCGTTTGATTGCTGTTTCAAAAGATAGGGCAGACCGGACGTCATGTGCTCCACAGTCCACACTACTGCCATGTCCTAATGGGCAGATGATCGGAGGAATGGAACACTCTGTCTGTTATGATGCCTTTGATTTGCACTGAACATATCTTTCTGAGCGCGGGACATGCTTGAGCCCCATAGGCGATACTGATAGCCGTTCTATCATGCGTCGTTCCGTGGTTACCGCAAAAGTCGGCAGAATGGCTCCGGCATTCATAGCCCTGTTCCCTGTCCAGTCCCTTCTGCAGATACCACGTTCGACGTTCGCATGCGCTTCGCCAAATGGAATGCTCCTGTGTGTTCCGCTGCATTCTAGTGCAATGAAACGGCCTCTGATGTTCATACACTGATAAAACCAAAAAAGAAAAGTCGAGGTTCTTGTAATTGTAGTATTGTGCTCATCCATACCTAGTAGAATTGCAAAATGGTTCAGATCTTGTATGCTGGTCGTGCCATTCGTTGTACTGAATGTCTGGCCCAGCCTCCGTTATGTTCAACTGTCCATTGCTTCACCTTCTTCAATCCTTGTGGATGCATGCATCGTTTATAGGATATATAGTGAAATGTAATAGTTCTATGACCCCGCTCATCACTTTGTTGTTTCTCTATAGAATAGCAAGAGTAGTCTTTGTTTTGTCAGGAATAGAGTCGGCAAAAGAAAAGCTCTCACATTCTATGTAATGATACAGCTCTTTCAAAATAAACTGTAACCTATCAATGTGCTGGCCCGTTGAGCAATGTCTAACAGATCTGAAAAGCCATCAAGTTTTTTCCTTTTCGGGGTTTCTGGATTATAGTCAGTATCAAGACACTCAGACGCTTCTCCAGTTTCGCAGATAGAGTAACAAATGGTTTGGATGCAGATCTCCTAACACGTTGTGAGTACGGTTGGGAAACGTGGTTGAGGGATCAGAAGTCTGGTTATAAAAATGCTTTCGTGATAGCCTCGCCGAACGAAGTTCATTTTCGTTTTAGAAACAAAGCAGTATGAACAAAACACAGATTGGCTCCACCAGTGGTGGACTGGAGCCAGGAATTTTTGGCTGAGGGGCGCTAGAATCACAGATTCAGGTCTGGATTGGGCACCATATATAATTTCTTAATCAACCCAACGCAATTTTGAACCATCCGAGGAATTTTTGATGGGCAATGTACAATATACACATGCATATATTATGTATATCATGTGTTCTACATATTAGTGATGCACAAATGCACTAAATTTTATGTAAAACCCTAGATAAGCTTCCGTTGGTATAAGGCCCAAACTGCTTCTTTCACTAAATTTTCATCCTCGTAGGAAAGTTCCAAGTGGTCAATGAAGAGGTAAAAGAATTTGCTAATGCCACAATCATGAGACATTCAAGTGCACTTTAACACAGTCGAGATAACTAGAGTGTCCTTTGCTCATTGGACTTAATGAACCTAATCAGTCATTGCACTGTCTACATAGGTTGGCCTCATGAATCGCATTTCACATTTGTTTCAATTTCAAGCTAAATAGCAAAGTCCTAGTTCTACATAATGTAGCAAGGATCTGAACATGAACTATTAGGTTACAGTAAAAAGAGGGAACTACTTGAATGATTATTCAGAAAATGAGGACCTGGGGACACTTGTTTCCAATATTGTAAAGGAATGCCTGCTTCTGGGGAGAGATGTAATTACCTTCCTGTATACTAAGGGGGTAAAAAACTAAAGATCACTTGGGTTTTCCCCTTGGCGCACCGGAGAACCTGCTGTTTTTACCTTACTAGCAGAGAAGATATCTGGTAAAGATCATCGATATTCCCCAACTTGAACACGAGCCAGGTGTGCAAAGCACTTATGAGCAAGAGATGAGAAACATTTTCAAATTCTCAGAAATTTTAAATCGTCCGCAGCTGCAGTACAATTATTCTCTCAACAGTTCATTGAAGAACACAACCATGCAACGGAATGTGAACACACAGTAAGGATAGAGCAAAACTAGCATGTCACAGGAAATCTGCTCTTATTCCCTACACGATTACATGAAATTTTTTTGTACCTAATAAAGGATTGTAGTACATGATTGTGTATGATGCCAGCTCCCAGGGTTTATTGTTCACATATATCTTCCAACTCAACATCAATACCAAAAAAAAAAAAAAGGACTTCCATTGCTGTTGTGAATCCAGCTACTAGTGTATGAAGAACTACAAAATCGAGTAGCTTCAATGAAAAACCATATGGGAACCCAAGCTGAGGCTCCATTGTCTTGTTAAGAATCGAATGGCTCATGTCAGAATTACTCTACTTTGAGGACTATCTTCATGAATTCATAAACAAAATAACTGATTGAAGCAGAAGGTAAAACCTGAAAATGGAGTAAAAGGAAAACATGGAAAAGATCAGGAATAGATGGAACATACAAATTCAAGTCATAATAAGTTCATAATTGGAGATGTACTGGAAAGCTTAGTATCACCTGTAGAAATAAATTCCTCGTAACTAATGACATTAAAATACTAAGCTAGTTCAATGAAAATACTCCTATTATAAAAGCCTCATAGGCTTCAAAACAGATAATTTGGGCCGAATACCTACAAAGGTCCTCCAAGACCTGAAGTGGTAAAATGGAATACATGACTTGGTCTTTTTCCGAACAAATACAAAGAAATAAGCACTTTTTTAAACTAGCATATATATATATATATATATATATATATATATATATATATATATATATATATAAAGTAAACTAAAATTTCAGGTACCTGCAGCAAGCTTGGAACTAAACCTGCATAAAGCGCTGGAATGCCACCTTTCTCAACAATTTTGATGCAAGTAGCCACTGCACTCATTTTTGTTGCCTGGGCTTGCATTTGAAGCTGTCTCCGCACTACCTCAAAAGGATAGGTTGCAGCCTCAGCACATGCACCAGCAATGGCTCCATGCAAAAGAGTCCGCACTGGTCCCAACTCAAGCTGGTCCAAAGCACTGACTTCATGTCCCTTTTGCTGCTTCATCTGCATAAGCCTTTTCTTCCCTTTAGGCGAGTGCAGATAAGCAGATTTTAGTATGTCATAGACACCATAAAAAACTGCACCAGAAGGCGCCATGCTTAAAATGGATGGCGCTAGGCCTTTATACAGTGAAAAAAATCCTTCAGTCTGGACCATGTAACAAAATGCACCGATCACACCACCTAGTGCTTCACCACCTGGAGCTACCAACTTTGTCCGAATCTGCATAAATTAAGAACCAGAAATATAAAAAAAAATTACCATGTTCATGAGACATGGCAAGAAAACTAATACGTAAACTCTTTGAGTTTGTATCTTCAGGATTTCATCTATGAATTTGACCAATTAGCAGAAATTTTTCGCCTGAACAAAAAGAAAAGTCGAACGACTTATGCAATTGGGTATCAGTGATGAAGTGGGGTGAAATTGCATGGGTAAAAAATAAGCAACTTCTATTTACATCACTTGGATATTCTTCCACCGAAAAGGAAAATTTGGTTCAATATAACTCAGAGAGAGATTGCCCCAAAGAAAACACTTTTCAAAAATAAAAAAGAAAACAAACTTGGAGAATGTAAAATCTGAAGCTTCCATTGGATAGTTTCCTAACAAATGCCTTTGTCATAGGATAAAAATAGGTATTATTGGGTGTGTGAAAACAACAACTTCCATATGTCTCAGTCTTATCAGAGATCACCCAAGCCAACACTCTTCAAGGTTTTCACTTAATCACCGGTACCATTATAGATAAGCAAAGAGGAAATGATACACCAAAGTCATCAACTTGTAAGTTGGACGGCTTCCACCCAAAAGAGGGACAAACTTCCATGATTAAAGCCAAAACTCATTCAAAAATCATTGTCATCACAGCCAGCAGAAGAATATGAACACTCATTCACCATATATAGGGTTAAAGGGAACTAGGTAACTTGATAATGGCAACAACATCACCTCAAGATTTACTATTGGCTAACATATCACGGTGCTTACTGTATCCATGGGTATGCAAAGTATAGTTGCAGTGATCCCCGCAGCTGCACCAGCTACAAACCTCTCAAAGTTCGTTATTTCTTCATGGCGGGTCAATTTCATAAGCTGCTTTCTGTAAGTATCATATGCATAAAAGTTGACCGCCTTAAATGGTGCTGTGCGAAGAATGTTAACAAAGTTGCCCTTCCAAAAGCCCTTCAAACCCTGAGACACTGCAATTGCTTTAATAAGTTCAAAAAGATTCTTCTTCTCACCACGAACAATGTACTCGAGCTTCAATCTCTCAAGAGGAGCTACAAACGTTCTGTATTTTAAAGCAAGGGAAAAGATGTCAATGTCAAACACATAAAAAAGCTCAGACAGTACAAAAGAAAGAAAACAATTTTATATTTTTAACTATTAATGGTAATTTTGAATAAGAACTAAAGCAAATAAAAGAAAGAAAAAAAAGTTAACAGGGTACAGCTGAAAATTTTAGGTTAAATAAATGACAGTTTCCTATTCCACAAGGACCCTGCTGCATGAGGTTGAGTTTATTCTTGCGGCAGAAGAAGAAGGGAAAAGGAATGCCTGCAAAAGAACATAATAAACCAACCACGCACCCTTCCACCAATCTCTTAACTTTCTAGAATAAAACTTCGGAAGGAATGCTCCTGCACAGTATGATGACAACTCATGACAAAGCCATTCTTCACTCAGAAGCCAACTTCCTCTACAGATCTATGAGTGTACTGGAATGGTTATTCTTTTTTGGGTTCATAAACAACAACCATCAGCCTTGTCTATCAAACAGAGAAAGAAGGCAGGCCTACTAATCAAAGTGCAGACTACATTAGCTTATTCACGAGAAATTGGAAGAACAAATAGAAATAATGTCAATAATTGATGAGACATACTTCTGCATATAATTGTTATATTTTTCCATCCTTTTGATACATTTTCTTTGTTTCCATAGTTAAGAACTGTAAGAACAGAATTCAGAAAATAATGGCAACCGGCACATATGGGAGAAAGAACCCGAGCAACGGCCAAGATAGAAAAAAGGGAGCGGTTGGTCATGGCCAAAGAAGATATCAATAACCACCACCGCAAATACAAATCAAGAACTCCAAAGAAAACCAAACTCAAGTAATGTTTGGTAAAGCTAGTACCGGAGACGCACCTAGAAACCATGGCAGCCACTGCTCCCGCCCATAGATGCTTCGTCGTATTAACCGCACCAGAGCCCTTAAGCTGCAGTCTCCGCTCCTCCCCCTCCTTCCTCTCTATCACACCGAGCCCCACGTGGGAGTCACCCACTTCAGTCTTCTGCTCCAAGCTCTCCCTCGACTCCTTAACCGAAAGACCAACGGAGAGAAACAACGTCTTTCCTGTTCCCCTCCTTCCACGCCTCGAATCCACCGAGAAGCACAAGGAGACCACGGGTTTTAGGCAATGGCCGAACCCCACAGAATCGCCTCGCCTGCTCATAACGGAGGCATAGAATGCCGGAGAGACAGAAACAGACGGCTCCAGAAACAATCTTCCGAGAAGAAGACTACCCAATTCCCCATTGTCAGATACATCTCCACTCCTCGATCCCGGCATCATGTTGAGAACGGGAAATTCCGAAATGGGGAGAGGTTGCAACGAAGGAAAGCGGTGGGAGGAGATGGGCGATGATTAAAATGCTCCGTCCATCGGCTATCTGGCGAGGAAAAAAGAGTGAGGAGGAAGGGAGAATGAGAATCTTTGGGGCGTTGCGATGCCACGCTGATGAGATTCGGCAAGTGGCTTCGTTCTTCCCTTCCCTTCCATCGATTGATTTGTTGTTTCTGCTCAATCTTTTGATCAGCAAATGGTCATTGGGAACAAGACGCAAATTGCAAAAGCGTACATTCCATCAAATTTTGGGATCTTCTTGATGGGGAAGACGGAATGCATGAGCGAATGATATGAAAGGGAAGCTTTTAAAGTATTTTCTGGCTGGTGCTGAATCAGGCTTGAACTTGAGGAAGTTCTACCATATCTCAGAAGCCCGTTATTGCCCTTTTTGGCTCATCTGCGCCCATCGCTTGCATAAAAAAATTCTTCTCATAAGCGGTTTGACGAAACTTGGCCTTTGGTAAAATCTCGATATCGTATTTTTTTTGGGGGCTTGACGAAAAGCTGCTTTTATTTACTTCCAAACTGTTTTTGTTTTTTCATCATTCTTAGGAAGTGGGAAATACCAATATATGTTGGTTATAAAGTTGCGCTTTGATCGGCATTTTCCAAAGTAAAATTAGGGTAACTCAACGAAGCATGCTGATGTTTGTTAACTTTCCCAACAACCGTCTCCGCAGATCTTTGCGGAAATCTTACGATAAATCGAGGCACGCAACGTTTCCTAACTTTCATTTTGCCCAAAAGTACTCTACTCTTCTTCTTCCGCCAAAAATGAAAATGGCTCGGGAGCAGAGTTTTATCTTTAGCTTGAATTAACTCGAAGGTCTACATGAATGGAGTGAAACTGAGGGACTGACAATGTCCTGTACACCTTACTAGAAGTATTGCGCTTAAAACCTTTGTTTCACCGATCTAGGGTGATATGAGATTTTTAGGATTTTAGATTTAAGATCTGACCCCTCCAAATCCGACTTTAAATTCATGGTTCGAAGCATAGATTTGTTGAAATCCATGTCATTGATCTCTCAAAACACATTTTACATTGGATTTAATATCCAAAACTATCAAATACAACCTCAAGGATAAGGAAAACACCCCAAAATTCATGGCGCGCACACCAGAAGATGTAGTTAACTTATGTCAAGCCCACCTTGCCTTGAACTTACAGACAAAAAACCAAATAAACCATTTAATTTGTTGGTTATAAAACCAGTGGCTTGTGCGTGTAGGAAACTACGACAAGGACTACAAAATTGAAAGAACCTTGCTAATTCAAACTTGATATCTAGTTTACCTCCATCCATTGAGTGAGTTCCTTTCAAGCTCCTTTTATAATATTACTTGCATATGTTCTTAAAATGTTTTTTTTTTTTTTCTCTCAAGAGAGTGGAAGTTTTGGTTAACATCATTCATTTCCGGTGTATCAGCCTAGACCATAGGGGTAGAGCGAACGAGGAGAACTTTGGTTTCTCATTCATCATTGACCTACTTTTATGTTTTGGGTATGATTTTATCATGTTATTCCTTTGAACTGTAAATTGTAACATACAAGTTGAATGCGATACTAAAGGTTTACCTAAACCCCGAAACAGGTTAGAAGCTTGAAGACATAAGGGTATTATTACCTTGAAGAAAAAATGCATGGAAAGCTTATGGGTTAGGTGGGTGGCTAGTAAAAGAAGATTGAATTCAAACTGGCTGCATGAAATAAGTGCAAACAAAAGCTTTTACTGGTACTCTCAAGAAAGTTTAGGCAAGAGTTTTCTAGAAGAGTTTTTAATGTGAGTTTTCTTTCGAACACTTTGGAAGAAGGAATACATTTTCATGGTTCGTATGCTTTCGTTAGTATTTCTGTAACATTAATATTTTTTATCAGCAAACCTTGCTTTCTTTATGGTTCATTTCGGAAAGTTGATCAGCTGCTAAAACATTCCAAAAACACGAGCCCCCCAATGAGCTAGGGTGGAAAGCAACCAGAGTTAGCACACAAGAAAGAATTGATGTGCCCATGGTATCATTTTTGCCACGTTTGCCCATGGCATCTTTTTCGGCCTCAGGGCAGAATTATCCGACAAGTTGTCGACTATGTTACAGGTGCGTGCCTGAGTGGGTTATAGTACACCATCAACTAAAATGTCTCGATCTCACTTGAAAAATTAAATAATCATATTTTTTTTATTCATATTTCAAAAATGTCACGTTCTTGTTTAAGAAACCTTTGTATGTTGCAAATATCTATATATCTTAAATCCAACTTTCAAACGTTGGACACCATGTTTCTCCCAACAAAACTAATAACGGTATTCTTGAAAACATACGTATGTTTTATGACCCTGTATTTCAATTAGAACATTATGTTGTTATTCTTAGCAAACGCCATCAAAGAATCATATGACTGTGCTCTCGGGGAGGGAGTAGTGCACCACCAACTTCCCTCGAATTTTAGAAGGTAGGGGAATGAAATGCAGCTCCGATTAAATTTTGAGTTGTGGATTGGACGGACCCCCACTTTGATGGGTTGCAAAATTCCAGGGAATATATACGAACCTCAACGAGAAAAATTGAGTGGAAGATAAATTATCTAGAGATAAGGACACCGGTGATCAAGTAGTGTGGGATGATAAGCCCGTTGTATAGTGTGTGAGGACTAGAAGAATCCGAGCACCATTATACCATGCAGCATGATAAGGTGAAAACTTTTCCAAAAAGAAGGCATATGCTTTATTTTGTTCGTCCCTGTTGCAAGAATATGACCTTTCTTCTCACTGTCCCTCTCATCATTCTCTAGCAAATTGGCCTTAAAGAGCATCGAGTTGAAAGAAGAGGAAGATTGGGTAGGGATTTATAAAGCCAATACGACGATACTTCCAAAGATTGTGCAAGCTAAGCTCTCTCCAAGTGTTGGTAAGGTTACAATGTTGGTGTTCTGAGAATTAGGGAAGATCAGGCCAAAGAAAAATGTCGAGGTTGGTATGTCGGTGTTCCTTTAATTTATTCTGAACTTTGAGCAACCAGAGAACATGAAAATTTTGAGGCATGACCCAAGGTGAAGTGCGTGCCAACTTCAAGGGAAGAGATTCTTGCCTTGTAGGGCGGAGAAGGTGCCCTTTGCACCAAGGGCAGAGTCAGGATTTTGTTTAGGGACGGGCCAAATAGTTCAACCTCAAATTTGGGTAGGGCCAAACAAAACCTAAATAAAATAAATACATTGAACAACTATTTTTTTTTATTTTCTAATGTAATTTTTTTTTTTTCCAGCTAGTTTGGGGTGGGCCACGGCCTAGGCAGCCCCGCCCCCCCTCCCTCCGCCCCTGCTTCGCACTGTAAAATACATTTGGAGGGGTGAAGCATATTCCTTTTAACAGCAATAGGCAATTAATAAAACTTGGAGGCGGGGGTGGAGTTTGGGTTCCTTCCTAAGGAAGGCCGGTATATAATTTCGGAAACTCTTTTTTTGAGTCGAGTGAATTTTTTGGTAAATTTTACATGGTAAATTTATTGAGTTTTCAGAACTCAAGTACGCCGTGGCCCTCCTCTTGTCTCTGCATAGGGTTGTTAACAGATTGGATATACTTTTAATCATATCCATTATTTATATACACAAATTTGAATTCAGATTCAAATACAAATACAAATACAAAAAGACATATCTGAATTCGGATTCGAATTCCAATTGTACAATTCAAATTCAATCCAAATCTGATTTTTATATTCATATTCAAATCTGAATCTACATTTTACCAATTTCCAACATCTAGGATAATCATCTAGAAATAAATCCGATCGGATATTTATGTATGTCCGAATTCGAATCCTAATTCAATCGGATGCCATTTATTAAACTGGAATCCAATCCGATTTCTTAAATCTCATATTAAATTTTACATGGTCTAATACGCCTTTCCTTTCCTTCCCGCTATTAAACGTCAGGTGTTCACTTATAGCGTGACCTCTAGTCTAGAAATAACGGAGAAAGAATAGGATGGACTTTATCATGGGCATCCTATGAATAGAGTCACTCAAGTTCAATGCGTTTATCATACGAGTCCAGTTAGTAGCAATGGTCGAACTCACATAGTAAAGGGATCGAGTCCACATAAGTTCATGAACAAAACCGAACCTAACCTAAAAAAATATATCAAATTTATGCCAATGACTTGTGTTACAAGCGTGAACAAGCGTTCTCCATCGTGTTATTCTCCCTCAACCCCTGCATGAAATCTGAAACCGAAGGAAAATTGCGTAAAACTTTCAAGATCATACCCGTATGCTTTCAAGATTTTGGCGTATAAGTAAACTTATGATATACTTTTCACTTTGAGCGGCAGGCTTGCTACTTTTAACAAATTTAGAGGAATAACACAACGGAATGCGAACTACAAGTTTCAAATCTCAAACCCCTTAAATATAAAGGGCCTAATTGTGCTATGCAGCCATGAATTCATCTATGGTTTTGATGTCCAATATTTGCATCCATGGTTTGTTGAGATATAAATCCAAAGCTAATCTCATTGACTAAACGACTCGGGTCAACAAAACAAGCTCCAGTTTCCAAGTGATTGAATAACCAAATTAAGGGGCTAACTGCAATTGACCAAAAGAATGGACCTACTTTGGACAATCATGTTGATACTAGTCCACGTAATCTCGTGTCCCATTAATTGGGAAGTGCCTGTCTTTTACTCCCTCTCTTTCATCCTGCCTGCTCTTTCTTACGCAGCACCGCCTTTGATATCTCCCCATTCTCACAAAAGAATCTCCATTTTTTCTGACCCCTCCCGCCTATTTCCCCATCACGGAAAACCCTAACTCTACGGTTCCCAGTGAAAAGCAATTCCTTGGAAGATGAATTCCAGGATCACGACGTCTCTGGTGCTTCAAATCCTCCGCCACAGCCGTAGCTCCGCCCTCTGCTTCTCCACCGCCTTTTCTTCTCAGGCGATTGTACGCCGTTCCGGGACGATCGGTCGCCGCTCTATCCTTGGCGTCGATGCATGGGAACGCTCCTTCGGTTCCGCGGCGCCGGAGCTGGCGAAGGCGGATGCGGATGCGGCCGAGAAGGAGAGATCGATCGCCGAGACCGTGAACCGGGAGGTCAGGTCCCGGCCGGACACCGGCGCGGTCGTGTCGAGTTACTGGGGGATAAGGCCGTCGGAGATCACTAGGGAGGACGGGACTGTTTGGCCTTGGAATTGCTTCCGGGTTGGATAATTTTTCTGCTCCATGATTTTCCCTCCAATTTTCCATTTGTTTATGTTTATGCAATTCCCCATCGCCTGAGACTCTGTTTGTCTTGCTCTCTCTCGAATGATTTACAGCCTTCGGATACGTATACCGCCGATCTCTCGATCGATCTCGCGAAGCATCATGTGCCTAAGACGTTCTTGGACAAAGTTGCTTATCGGACGGTTAAACTTCTCCGCTTTCCAACTGATATCTTCTTCCAGGTAGATCTTTTATTTTAATTTTTTCTTGCAACTAAATCTGGAAAGTTTCTCATCATTAATTTCTGCCGCATTATTAACTTGCTCGTTTAATTTTAGAACCGAAGCCTCGCCAAGCAAGACCTTTCTTTGCCTTCTGACTAGTAGGAAAATCCACATCTCCATATAATAATTTGGTTCACCTGGCATGGCAATAGCCAGCCACCGTTTCCCTCCATTGCATGGTCTCTGCTTGCTTACAGGGGAAAAAGGAGCAAGTTCTGGGCGGCGAAAGGAAGAGTTGGGATGGCTCAAAATGAGCTTCAGCCCACTTATTAATCCAATAATATTTAAAAATTATTTTTTCCCATACTTACGAACAACGTTACCCTCCCTGAACCACAAGGAGTGATTTGATAGAAAGGAACGGCGGTGCCATGTACTCGCCTCAGTAGGATTTGTACTTCAAGTTTCTCGGTTGCCTCTACTTGAGTTTGGTGTACTCTCATCGGTACAGTGTACTGACAATCAGATAAAAGGGGTTTCTATAGGACAGAGCAAAGTCAAAATTGGTGGTGCCTCAATCTTCACAGGGTTGTGAATTTGAGTCCGAAGGCGCAGCAGAGTTCTTAGGGACCAGTCATTAATGAGTAGGTGGGAAAGTGGTAATGTCGAAGTCATGTGATGCGTGATGGATTGATCAGCCAGCAGCGCTGGTCTTTCATAGAGAGCCACAAGTCTTTTTATAATAAAAGCGAATAGGGAGACACTAGTGTCTTATAGGGTACTGTACTTCCAAGTAAAGAACTTGAGTAAATTTAGGAGCTCGTTTTCTGGGTAGGTCTTCAAAGCAAGGAAATAACTAGCCTAGGGCTTAATGGACAAAAAAGTTTGCAATCAAACAGTCGATTGAGAAAGTTCTCAAATCTATTACTTATTGGATATTGAGCTTCTGGCCTTTGAGTTTTTTTCCAACTAAGCCATCCTACTGATGTTTTTTCTAGTGTCACATAAAACATCTTCATCTGGAACAAGCGTATTAAAAAACATTAAAAAATAGGAAAAAGGAAAAAAATGCATTTCCGAAAAGAACGCTAAAATGAAAAAAATATAAAAAATGAAAATTCACATTATTTTCACGTTTTCTTATTTTTTTCGTTTTTTTTTACATTTTTCTGTTAACAAATTTTTATTTTTATGATTTTTTTTTACAATTTTAAAATTTATCAATATTTTCTACAGAAAAAGAACTTTATATCGTAAAAAACTTTACATGTGATATGTGTGACAATGATTTTTTCTTGAACAGCAAGCAACCTTTAGAAGGCAATCCGACTAAGCTTGCCTCACCAACCTTTATTCTAGGAAGGCCAAAATGGAAAGGATCTGTAGTCTTCAACTTGAGCTACCCTTTTTATGTCGTTGGATGAACGCCAATGATATATGGACATTAAACAACTATTAAGGCGGACTAAAGTTTAAAACGTTTTGTAGTAAGCATGTTTCTAGCATCATCAGGTTACCAGGGGGTCGTCCCACACTTACGGTGAAGAGCCAGCCAACCTTTAGCAGAGCTCTCGTTGAGGGGTAAAAGTTACCGACAGAGAACCTGCTGTGATAGTGATTTGCAACCGAAAATATCTTCAGAAATTTAAAATGGATCCTAAGGTAACGATTGTAATCACCATTTAAATGTGATGATTGTGATCCGTAAATATCCATGAATGGAAGTGTATGCCAAAGAAAAAGATATTCTGGAAATACTCTCTTGGAAAATGATGGTTAGGGCAAGGGTTCGTCTTTTGGGTGGACGGTGCGTCT
This sequence comes from Nymphaea thermarum, assembly GCA_011799765.1. Taxonomy (NCBI): domain Eukaryota; kingdom Viridiplantae; phylum Streptophyta; class Magnoliopsida; order Nymphaeales; family Nymphaeaceae; genus Nymphaea; species Nymphaea thermarum. Next base: position 47,208 of record JAANDH010001491.1, read on the forward strand.
CCCACGAGCTGCACGCCGAGTTGGTGTGGGTCCAGTGTTTTGCAAAATAAGTACGCATCTTTCGCCGATATACCAGAAACAGACTAATTTATATGATACGTGCAACATGAGAAATAGTATTGGACTACTCTGAATTTGTCATGGTCAGGTCTAGATTATCATTTGCCAATAAATTAGTAAGCTTATGCTTTTATTACTTAAAAAAGCCCACATTTAGCGAAGCCTATTTTGGTTGTTACAAATAACGTTTCTGAGAAAAATATTTACTGAGGGTATGATTGGCAAGAAGCAACAGGAAACCGTCAGGGTTCCGCCAGTTTGACGGAATGGGAGGGGCTATATAAAATGCATTGCCTTAATGAACAAAGGAGGAAACTGAAACAGATAAGGATAATCATCAATTGTTAAGATCGCAGATTGCGTCAGTTACAACAAAGGCCAAATCAGCCAGGCCACAGATTGCATTGGATATTAATGGGATTGCGTTGGATATTAATGCAAGAGATAATAAAGACAAGATAGCTATGGATGTTCATGATGATTTGGGGAAGATTCATCCAAGGAAGAACAGCCCAACAAAGCAAGTCAATCTACAACCGACAATCATATTAAAGATTCTTGTACAGCTCATAAGAGCAATTATGATAAGGATGTAATCTCTCCTAAGATCAAGGAGAAGCCTAAGGTGTAAGCATTATAAATAGTGGAAGGACCTCTTCTCGTGGACGTAGGTGAATTTACACCGAACCACGTTAAAATCTTCTTCTTCTTCTTTCTTAATTCTTCTTTCTCACATGGTATCAGAGCACTAGGGTCTTGGGCCGTGAGTCTCTTCAAATTTTTCGTATTTTCTCAATGGCTTCTACTGTGACCTCGCCTTACCCATACCCTTACAACTTAAATGTCACAAATTTTGTGACCATTAAGTTGAACCAAACCAATTTTTTGATATGGAAAACTCAGCTGCTTGGACTTATTGAAAGCC
>JAANDH010001492.1:0-48175 GCA_011799765.1 Nymphaea thermarum
GGCGGCTGCTCTCCTCTCCCTCCTTATAATCTCACTTATGTTGTAATTGGTGTTTAAGTGAAATATATTTTCTCTCTCCTAGGGTTGCGGTTGTGCACCTAGGTAGAGCTTCCCGTGGTTTTTTCCTCGTTGAGGTTTTTCCACGTACATCGTGTGTTTCTCTTCTCTTCTCCCTCTTCGTGGTTTGAGTTTCTACAATGATAAATTTGGTGTCATATGAAAAGATGCACCGGAATCTAAAAGCCAAGAAAACATACCGGGAGTGTTGGAGATGGATGCCGTTGTTGCTAGTGCTCCGGAATTTGATTCCTTGATCATGGGTTGGAGGGCCGTCATGATTTGATTCAACGTTGTGGATATAGATGAGAGATCACATCCTTCATTTGCAACATTTGCAGCCTTTCTTTGATCAAATTGTTTAATGTTGTAATGTCCACCTTGAGGATATGAAATTCCCCGGTTGTGTTGCCCTCCTTGATATGAAGTTTCTCCTTTGAGAAGATTTCCTCCAAGATTCCGTGATTGTCCTTCAATGTTGTTCAACTTTGGGCAACTAGGTCTTATGTGACCCGGTTCATGACAAAAGTGGCAAATAACTTTATATTCTCCTCTAATTTGATTCTTGAAGTGAGGAGGTCTAAAAGACTTGATGTTGTTTTCGGGTCTAGAGGCGGCTAAGGCTTTTTCTTCTTCTTGTTTAGAGACAAGAACACTATCTTTATCCATTTCTTTGGATAGTTTCATTCTAGTTTCTTCTCCACTTAGCTTTGTAAGAAGTTCATGAATGAGTGGAGGAGTGGAAGATGAAAGAAGGGCTGACCTTATTTGTTCAAATTCGGGTCATAGCCCTTGAAGGAATTGAAAAAACCGAAATTCATCTATTTCATTTTTTCTAATCTCATGGCATTTGCAGTCCATCCCTAGTTCGGGACTTAGTTGATCTAACTCATTCCACACACTAGAGATTTCCATGAAAAATTCTCTAATATTTTTCTCTCCTTGCTTGATGCTTTGGGCTTTTTGAATCAAAAGATATTTTCGGGCCATATCTTTTCGGGTGAACATTCCCTTAAGATATTCCCAAACTTCACTAGCTTTTTCATAATACATAAGGTTTTGGGCAATCCTAGGTTCAATGCTTCCATAAATCCATTCTTTAATCCTAGAATTTTTGGCTTCCCAATCGTCCAATTTTTTGTAATATTCATTCATAGCATTTTCTCTTTCCACTCCATCTAGTTGTTTTTCAATCCCATTCTCTATTTTGGTCAACTTAAGAGNCTTCAATCAAACCAGCAACATAAAATCTCAGCAGCAGCCTTTAACAATCTTCGAAAAACAGCCCAATGGCTCTGATACCATGTAAAAGTGACTATAACAGTCACAAAGAATACATATAATGCTAAAAAAGGCACTAAGGCCAAGTAAAGAAGTGCAATACTCATTCAATAATCAATACCAAGGCTGTAAAACACAGCTCTTCATTTACAAAGACTGTTACAAAGGTATTTATAAGAGAGAATAAAAAGAGATGACCTGAACTAGCCGTTGGGCTAGTTCCAACAGCTCTTAATAGAGCTGTTGGAACTGCCAACGGCTAGTTTGGCAGAAATAATAAAAAAATAAAAAATAAAAGACAAAGAGAAAAGAAAGAAATAAACTAAATCCTAAGCTAATTCCTAACTAATCCTAAACTAACTCTTAACTAAGATAATACCTAATTAAGAGATGAAAACAATAAGAAATCATATTTCTTAACAACCTGAAGCATACCGAAAAGCTTCTGACTGGTGATTTGGTTGATCCAAGGGATGCATTGCTAAACCAGTTTATGGTTTCTCAAAAAAAAAAAAAAAAAAGTATATGATGTCACTGTCTTTGGCTGAAAGAGGTGTTTTTAGAAAATTTATACAGGCAGAAAATGGAATCCTACTTAGGGTTGGCTTTTGTACTGTTTTCTTTGTTTATTTCTGTCTGAGCTCTCTCTTGATTATTTTTCTGACTTGCACAACATTTGTGGCCTTAAATATTTGTTTACGACCAGAAACTAAACGGAGTTGCTTGCTCCCAAACCATTTCTAACCATTCAGGGTGTTCCCAAGTTTTTTTTTTTTTTTTGGTGGTGGCTTTTATGGGGGCCAACTATTTTTTCTAAAATTTTTTCAGGGCAAAAATTAAGAATTTTGAAAATTATAATAGGTAATACTTTTTTTTTCCAAAATTTCTGGGGTCTGCCTGTGAAACTATTAGTGGTTTAAAATGTGCTCGAAAATGCCTTGTCCTTGTTTGTCCAGCTGTTTTATGGCCTCTAATTGGGGTTTTTTTTATCAAATCAAATATTAATCACAGGCTATGAAACAAGGCTACACCAGTTTAGACGACAAACCCGTGTTGACACGGGTTCCTTTATGTAGTTGGACACTGCCCGAACACGTTGGAGCTGTGTAGGGTGTGCTCGATGCATTCGAGCCCATATCTGACCAAATCTGAACTTGGTCAGCTTTGGTGGAGTCCATTTCAGTCCAAAAATTTTGGGTTTAGTTTTCTTATTTTTTGGTTTTACCATGTTTACTGTTTGTACACAGTAAACAACAGCCTTCGTTTAGACGAAGGCTGCTGCTCTTTGCTGCATTCCCTGTGTGGCAGTGGACCTCTCCACGATCCGGGGAGTCGATGACTTTTTCTGGCAGTCTACACTATTTCCAGCGGTGATTACAGTGAAAAGTGGGTGGCATTTTTTATTTCACCCTTTCCCATCGCATTTTCCTATGGTTTTTCATCTTCAATCTGTTGTAACTTCATATTTTGTTACTTTTAGATCAATGTATCCAATTTGGATGATGTCGAACTTGGATTGATGAATCATGATTGCAATGGTGAATGATGCATTTTAATCTTAATGAATGCAACTATATATATATATATATATATATATATATATATATATATATATATATATAGGGGATAATATGGCTAGCTTGAAGAAAATGTCGTCTCGGAGTTTTAAACGGCAAGGTTTTCTCGGGTATAATATGGCTAGCTTGAAGAAAATGAAAAAAAGGGGGTAACTTTTTAAAAATTTCAAAAAACTAAAAATGGGGGAAAAATAAAATAAGTGAGAAACTAATAACACAAACATCAAAAGATAAGTACATTTGCAACAAATAAAAAATGAAAAATGAAAAATGAGGCATTAAAAAACTGAAAAAAATGTGTTAAAAACGCTTTTTTTTTCATTTTTAATGTTAAAAAACACACGTTTTTTTTAAGTTTTAAACGGCCATTTAATTTATCACGTTTTTTCGCATTTTTTTTCAAAAAAAAAACATGTTTTCTGTATCTATATATATATAGTTTATGTACATGCACGGCCGTATCCCTGTACCTGTGATTTTTTAACTTGGCCTGTAACTCTGTATACCTATACCCATATGAATTTTGGGCTTGTCCATGGCTGGACTGGGACCAGAAACATATAGGAAATATGTCGTTCTAGATGGACAAGAAAGATAGAGAGAGAGAGAGTGATTTCACATATATTTTTGTCAAGCATTGTCAGTAGTTGAAAACTTCTTGAATCAGATAACAGGCTTTATGATTTCTGATTGGATTAACAGAGACACTGTTGCCACTTGTCTTTGTGATTAGACAAATTTATTTTTTGTTTCAATTTGTCCTTGTTTTCCATTGCTTTGCAGTTTTATCTTAAGTGCCCCCCTCCCCTCTCTTTCTCCCTTACTTTTCCTCAGGGTTTGAACATATTCCGCTTTGCGAACCGCATTCCTCTTCTATTTGAACAAGGAGCTGATGTTGTTACAAGGACTGCTATAAAGAGGATCAAGTCAGTTATCTGATATCACAAGGACTGCTTTAAAAAATAAGTCAGTTATTTGCTTTATAGTTATCTAAAGAAATATTTTCATTGCACAGTTGGAACACTTACAAGATTAATCAGGCACAGGACAAAATTGGTGTATTTGTCAGCATTGTGAGCACCAAAATCCCGTTCAAGGGAACTGGAAAGGAATATATTGGAGATGATATTGATGAAATAGCGTCAGCTGTCAAGGTGAGTACTCTTTCTTCTCATAAGTTAAGACTGTCAATGTCACATAGTTTGTAAATTATTTGTCACACTTGGTCTAGCTGACCTTCGATTTGTGGGTTGATGAGTTGTTTAGGTCAGGTCACAGGTTTTTTTAGTGTTTTTCTACTGCAAGTTCTTGAACAAGTTGAACTATTCTTTGTGACTGCAATCAAGTAACTGTACATTATGGTAGACTAACAGTTTATTCTTATCCATTGGTTCATAAAACGTAGAAGATATAGCATGATATGATAAGCATAATGGCAAAAATGGAATCATGCCGGATGTATGCCTGAGACTATCTGTGCTTTCCTATATGGTCAAAGTGTAAGAGACTGGATTTCCAATGACCTTTTCTATTTCCAAAAGAGTAGTTTTGGCCATGGCAATGAGAGAGAGAAAGAGAGTGAGAGAGAGAGATCTGGGTAGCTGCTGCCTGTAATCATGGTGACAGACGGTGAGCAAAAACTGCATGGGAGAAGCAAACTTTATTTCCTAAAGTTCTAAACCATGAAAAACTTCCCTTTAGAGTGAACATTACCCTGTTTTTATCAACCTGATCAAAAGAACTGATATTACCCATTGATAAACCGGTGGACTGGTTTTGGTCAGTTAAGTCCAGAACCAAGGCCATATTCGAGTTGAGCTGACTTGCTGAGTCAGGCGATCTGCAGCTGCTTTGCCAAAGATTCGGTTGTGAACAGGTTGCATGTAGAATGGTGGCTTTTAGTCAAATGCCAACCTGAGTTGAAATAACTGACTATGCTTTGCACAATGTAACTTGGGCACTACTTTATAATTTGTAGGCCTCCATCAAGCAATGTTGCCTTCAGCTGAAATCCAAAATAGTGAAGAAAATCCAAGCTCGTGAACGGCAAGAAAGGAAGAGAAATTTGTTCAGGCAAGTGTTGTTGGCATTTTCTTTTCAATAACCTGATGGTTGTGATTGTGGTTTGGAGCATGTATTATGGGTCTATCTGGATCTGCATAGGTTGTGCATTTTTTTCTTCTTCGCTTTTTGAGACAATAAAGATGGTGTTGGCAAAGCCTGTTCTTGTATATTTGATAAGTTTAATCAGGACTATAAAGCTAACCTGGTGCTTTGTCTTACCAGCACACAGCTAAAGTTGCTAACTGCCTAGCAATAGTTATCGAACTGACGAGTCCTAGCAATCTGAAATTTTTTATCGTGTACCAAAACTTACCTGCTGACTAAACCTGTCCAACCAGCGCCTTCAATCTGTCCAGTAATGATGATTGTCTTTGAGTGCTATTCATGATATTTCTTCTTTTTTAGACTCATGGAAAACCAGCTTTTTTTATCAATTTCTTTAGGGCCCGTTTGGTGGGCTGGAAATTTACTGTAGCCCATGAAAAAAATCATAATTTTAAAATTTTTCCTGTTTATCAAACGCAGAAATTTTTTTGAGACCGTTGAGGCTGGAATTGGAAAGATTTTTACGGAAAAATGTTTCCACCGCGAGAGGTGGAAAAATGTTTCCGGAATTATTTTTTTGCCCGTTAGGGCTCTTCGCGTCGGGCTCCCCTCGTCTTCCTCTTGTCATCTTCGTCCTCCGCCGCTGCCTCACACTGCTGCTGCCTCGTCTTCCTCTTCTCATCTTCGTCAAGTGGGGGTTTTCATTTTCTGATAGAAGTTTCTTCAACAACTCTCTCTCTCGTCCTAGCACTAGACAACGTCTTTCTCATTCTGGACGCCATTATTGAGTTGGGGTTCAGCGGGACGCAGTTGGTCGGCATCTGTCTGGCGTTTCCCTTCGTTTTGCGCCCCCAGGAGGAGGAATCAACGGGCGAAGACGACAGATTGTTTGGTGATCTCAAGTGGGTCTTGCTCAAGAGTCATCTCGCGAAATCGCGTTGCTTGGATTCGTGCTACGTTAATTGCAGGAAGGTTGGGAGCTTTTACGATCTTGGGTGCGAGAAGGGGATGGTTGGGGAAGCGTTGGGCGATGGCTTGATTATTTTGCTTGAATCTTCTAAGGAGAATGTGAAAGATAAGGTCAGTTTCTTTTCTAGGTTGGGAATGAAGAACGAAGATGTTGGCCCACTGATCGTTCTTGGATATCGCTACGTTTTGGGCAGGAACACAATGGGGAATTTGCCGGAGATTATGAAAGCTGTAGGCCTCCATAGTTGGTTCAGCAGTAAAATTCTGAATGGTGGTCATCGATTATTGACTGGCTTCAATGCCAATTCCGATAAGGAAGAATAAAAAAGCAATCCGAGATCTGAACGACATCAGGCTTGCTGGTGATTCCGTGGCTACCTGCTCTTCGATCTGGAAAAGAGAGTGAAGCCTCGGCATAGAATTATGGCTTGGCTTAGGGAGAGAGACTTGCTGGTTATAATGGTTTCAATTGGGGAAGCTAATTCTCTAACAAACAATTGTTCATGTACTCCTGTAGCCTTGGCGTCAGTCCTGAGTCCACCCTTTTACTGTAAACCTTGTATATTATCATTAATTTATAATAATGGTGTTGATGGCCATTAAAGGCGGAAACCATTGCTGATATATATCCAATCCATTTATACACAGAGGCTACAAACAGAAACAGAAACCATTTATGCACATCTGCAGATGGAACTAGTGCTTAATCGACACTTGGACAGTTGGACTAACTATATCATCATTGGAAATGGGACACACAAAAAGCTTGATAGACAAACATGAACTGAACTAATATTGATGCTCTATGATTCACATTACCATGAATTCATCAATCTTTACACATATTAATACGTACAATGGCCAGTTGCTCTATATATTTGCTTGGGATTATCAGCATAACCAACTGAAACTATAAGAGGCTCTAATAAATACACTGGATTCAAACTGCAAAAAATATTTTAGAACTCCTTTTCACACTCTGCATCTAATCACCCGAGGCTCAGGTTTACTAAACTCTGACAATGTTCACTAGCAACTGCCAAAGCAATGGAAGAAAGAAAAATGTGACCACTGCACAAGGGATTACATTGTAAGTCTGCCTGCTTTAAGTTTGCCCTCACTTTCAGGGCACAATTGTTCAATAACTATGCCAACCATGTTGTGGTAATCATCTTTAGTTTAGAAGTATTTTACCATCTTTAAGCTTTGCTTCACTTGTACTTGGTATACAGTATCTGAGTTTCTGTTGTAGTGAGCTTTTGATTTCTCTGAGATTAGAAAGGGAAATGTTGTGAGATGAGCAGTGGCCCAATTTCAGACAGGTGATGTTGTTGTAATGCATAAAAATCTGAGGCAAAATTCTGTGTTATTGTTGTTCTTTCCTTTTTTGGAGTCGAGATGAACAGTGTGAACTATAGTTCATGTATGGCAGCGTGGAGGCTGAAGGTCTAGGATGAATTTTGTCAAATTTGAATATGGAAATTAGGATGGCATGTTTTTTGCACCCTTCGAGGGACAATGGCTTCTTAATATTGTCGTTGTACGTTATTAAGCAATACCTGGCAGACAAGAGTTTAGAATCCAGTTAGTAAAGGGTGTTATGTAAATCTGGAAATATGTTTATTTATTATCAAACTAAGAAATAATTTTCTAGAAACATATTTCTCAGTCATCACACACACCAAAATGAGAATCGGAAAGGTTTTTTCCATTCCTTTATTCCAGGAAACTTATTTCGAGAGATATTTTTCCAATTCCAGGTTTCCAATCCATCAAACGGCCCCTTAGTGCAATGTCTGTGGACCCCTAGCAACTGGAAGCATGCACCTGCTTAGCTTCCTAGCAATAGTTACCAAACTGACCAGCCCAAGCAATCTGAAATTGTTTGTGTATCAAAACTTGCCTGCTGACTAAACCTGTCCAACTAGGGCCTTCAGTTTGTCCAGTAATGGTGGTTGTCTTTGAGTGCTATACTGCTATTCATGATATTTTTTCCTTTTTGGACTCATGGAAGACCACCTCTTTTATCAATTTGTTTAGTGCAACGTCCCTGGACCCCTAGCGACTGGGAGCATGCACCTGCAAATTTGATACTCATGATGTCTCATCAACGTGCTTGTGATTTTCATGTGTCATCTCTTCCAGATGGGCAGTCATTCTGGGTATCATACATAATTAAAAATAAAAAATTCTGTAAATTTGATGTTGTGTATATGTTCTCGGAAACACAGACAATAGCTTCTTTCCTGTTCTTGTGTGTGCATTTTTTTTTCTCTCTGCTAGTGAAGTCAGTATTTCTGACTTTCTGGCATCATCTTTATACCAAGAAAGACTTCTGTGCAGCCTTTCTTAACAGCAGTACTGAGAGCTTGCCATACTGCAGGTATATCCCTGATGTGTCTAGGGCAATATATGAGGTGCTTGAGAGAATGGCAACGGACAGAGTTGAGGATCAGAAACTTGACCAAACAGAAAAGGCAACGCAGAAAGATAGGAAAAGGCTACGGGGCGAGGAGGACCAATCACAAAATATGGATGGAAAGAGGCAGCATTATGACTATGAAGATGCTGAGATTCTCCAGAAAGTTTTGATGAAGGAGATCTCACAAGCTACATTAAGAGAGAAGTTAAGTGAACATGTTGAGAAGGTAAAAGTACAAACAATTAGATCTCTCCTTGTTTGACATAGAATATCATGGAGTTTCCATGCAGTTATTTATCATTTCGTTCATGGTTCAGGTGGACTATGAAATGGTGTTGGAGTATGCTGCACAGAGTGGAGTTAGTGAGGAGGCACATGAATCCATGTACCTTCCAGCACTGGACCATGTAGGGCCATTTACTACACTGAATAGCCCATTGTTTGTTTTCAGGCTGTTGATTTAGGAATTTCTACTGCACTTGTTCATGTTTCAAGGTGCTAGAAAGATGTATCAAGAGTTTAAAACTGAACGATGCAACTTCAAGAGCAGCTGTCTTAACTGCAAAATCGGGGAATTTATTGAGACACACTTAGCGCAGCTGTCTTCCTCTCTTATTTCCTTTTTCCTTTTATAGCATAGAGCTGCAAGAATTGCAACTAGATATTGGCTCGCCAATCTTGTTCTATTCTAGCTCTGAAAAGTAACAAAATATAAGAACAAGGACGCAAGGCGTTGACAAATTGGAAGAGTAAAAGCACAGAAAGCTAGCAGTTGACCACCACACATGCCCTCCCGAATATTTGCTGGTCTGGGCCTTTCAGTCGAGCTTTGTTTGTCACATGGAAGTGGCTGCAAGTCGACCTTTGTTCTTTAAACTATGTAAGTCATTAACTTGATTCTGGTGATATGAGAATAAGCGAGGACATCTCCCTTTTGACGTTTTTTAAAGTCTCTTCGGTTCATGCACTCTAATGATTCTGGATTATTTTTCTTACAATTCCATTAGACACATTTTGAAGTGAGGTGTTGAGTCCATCATGAGGCAAGCTATAAATCTTGAGGTATCAAATCATAAGTTCACATCAAAGTAGTGAAATGTACAATATCAATAAAATAACAAATATGTTGAAAATAAACTAAAATTGGAAGTATATACAAAAACAAAATGTCGCATCTAACCACTTCAATAAAATAAGTAATAAACTTGTGTTCAGCATCTTTCATGCAATCAATATATGGTATAGGGTCAACTGCAACTTCTGACGAGTTTTGCAAAAGCGTACATGCAGACAAACATGCAAGAAAACGTAAATTATGTACACAATCGCAGAGTTATATTCAAACAACTCAAACGGACTGAGGTTCACCCTGACTTATATCCTATGTTTAAAAAATCTAAAATAAGGTGAACCTTTCATTGCTAGGCAATATTACCATTTACAAATGGACATCCAAAATTGAGAAAACCAAGATTGAGATAACAATATTAACCAAATAATGCAACCAGTATACAAGTAAGCAACAATATAAAAAATAACTGCTTATGCATATTTGAAAAGGTTGCAACAAATGGTCTCCTTAATGCAAATGCCAATAAGCTCATAACGAAGTGTTTAGGCAATTATTCAATTATGTTTTTTAAATGTCGACTTTATTAGAGGTGGACAACTCATCTTTATTTGAGTACTTTCATTTCCTAAATCTTCCTGCTTTCCTTTAGCTTCATTGGACAACATTAATAAATTAAAGCATTTAGTAAAAGATGAGAATTTCTCTAGTTTAAATAATATTTCTTTTATGAAAATAGAAAAATTGATTTCTAAACAAATTTCAAAAAATATTTAAAGTAGAAAAAACAAAGAACCACTTCCAAAATCTAAAACCTATTCTACCATTTCTAGGCACCTGCAGAAGCAATTAAATTGAAAAAATAAGCTTCGGCTGTACTAATAAGTCAAACATTAAATCTGAAAGTCCAAAAGTTTCCAGCACCTGCAAAACAGAAGACCAATTATCTTCAAAATTTCACAAGGCCCTAATATCTACCCTTGGTTATGCACCGTTGATAATCCTTTTCAAAACATATTACAGAAATAAAAAATATAAATATAGACCAAAAGTCAAGTGAAAACTACAAAGATCAGTATATAAAATAAGGTATGCAATTCACTATTAGGTTTTATAGGGAAAAAAATATAGACTACACATTATTTTAAGTCCTAACTAATTGAACGTCTAAAACCAATTAAGAAAAATCATAACTGGAACTAACCTATACAGCTAGGACTATACTGCATAATAATATAAAAAAAAATTCCTTGACGATTATTGAACCAAAACAATTAAAATGAAAAACCAAAATAAAAATGTCGCCCAGTAGATTGTTGTCACACATATGGAACAGGTCTTCCAAAAAATCATTAGAAAATAAACTGCCACTGGAGAAAAACTGAAAATACAAACTAAAATACCCAACCTTTTGACCGAGTTTTAGTTCAAACCCAAGTCAAATAAAATGATGAAGTGAGATTTTGAGAAAAAATATAATAGATTGCAAAACTTATTTGAATACAACTAGACCTTCGACTTCAGCTATTAAATTCTAAGAATCAAAGCTAATGTAATAATTCTAGGCTTAGCAACGAATCAATTAAGAATAAAGAGAACAAGAGAATCTAGTAGAATGAAGGCAAACAAATTGACCAAAAGGGGCTGATTCTAGATTCAAGCCTCTAAGTCCTAAAGAAAACAAATAGAGTAACCTATTCCAACCAAAATGCAGATAAATCATCATACACATACTAATCCAAATATAATTGACAAGCTAAAGGAGGAACTATGTTAATGTTGAAAAAGGGAAATGATAAGTAGAAGCTACTGATAGAAGCTACTGAACACTACCTAAAGATGATTCGTTATTGCTGGGCATCTCTTCTTGCAAGTTTGAGACCTAGCTAACGAATCTTTGTTGCCTATGTTCTATACTAAATTGACCAGCTGGTTGAGAAGAAGAAGAAGAAGGAGAGAGAAGAGAGAGAGGCTAGGCAATTTAGGGTTGAACCGATACGGTGTACAACAGGGTGACTTGGATGCGGTCCCTCATTTCTTTTGCTCAACATCTTTTTTGCCATCTATCTCATTTACAACTCCAACCTCGATACGGATTGGCTGTGGGAGTGTCAAATGCGTATAGTACTTCTCAATACGGTGTGTCTCATGCTTTTATCTCCCAGAAGTTCCTTATCTTGGAGGGATTGGCTCAATGAGGGCTCCTCTGACGATAGGGCTGTGTTGATGCAGAAATGGTAATATTTGACATCACAATTCATGCGTTTGCTGTATTTTTTATGGTTTAAACCCCATTTTCACATTGCTTTGAATGTTCAGAACACAAAGTTGGAATTTTATTCGCATTAAAGTAAAAAATTGTGCAAGTTGGGGACATTTTGGTGTTTTAGATAAAAAATAGATCTATCCCAAATCAAAATCCATCTAACAGTTAGCAAAATTCTAAATGCATCCTCATATGAGATGTCCAAAGCTTGAGAGAGTTTCATTGTGCTTTTGACGCTTTTGACATTTATATTCTAAAAGTGCTCTACTTTGGAATTGAACAACATATAAAATTAGGAAGCATAAACCCAGAAAACTCCTCTATAGGAAGACATCCAGCCTTGGGAGTAATGCAGATTCAATCTGACTGTCCATTAGATTGAACTCAATAGGAAGGGAATCCAAGCCCTCTGCTAAACAAAATTACCCCCCAAAAAAGCAAAAAGTACCTAGAAATTGAACGAAAGATGGCCCTCATGTATTGACTTTGCTCCATTGAATGTCGTATTCACGAAACACTAGTTTGGGAAAGCTTTCTGTGTTGCCCAATCTCGACCATTTGAGCTTTGCTCCCTGAATCCCAATCACCCCACTTTCTCTTTGTTTCTCAATCCCTCCAATTTTGATTGCTTGCACATAGGTATCCTCAATTTGTAGGCATGTTCCTCCAATGGTCGATATTCCAAGATAACTAGTGACAGGTTTGTGAAGGAATTTGATGGTCGATATTCCAAGATAATTAGCGACAGGTTTGTGAAGGAATTTGACAACGTGGAAGATGTTTAAAGGCAACTCTAATGTGAGACTGTTCTCTTCTTATACCATGCTCATCGGATTTCTCTTTGAGAGATCTTGCCATCTCTTGCTATTTGATTTTCATGAGCAGGTTAGAAATTAGTTCAGAAATTTCAGTAGGTAGGCTTAGGGGAACCGACGTTATTAGGGGCCGGCTAGATGCTTTGAATTTGTTTGGCCTGAATGCTTGTTTTCTTGCATTCTTTGAGTTTTTGGGGCCACATCGTTTGTAGAATGTTCTAGTTTTCATATTGGTATTAGGATAAAATGTATGGTATTAGGATATTGGTGAGAATAGTTGATACCCGAGTATACCATTGCAATTTTCAGTTGGTTTCGTGCTTATATCCTATCTTCTTAGGTCGTGTTAAGAGTAGTAACCTATTCTACGGCTGAGTACATCAAGTTTTAAATGAGAAATTGTAGCTTTAGGATACAAAATTTTATTTGGAATAGGCTTTAGGTCATTCTACTTGAGAACAGCTGGCTTATTATCTTTGTTAATTGCTCATATTTTCAGTGTTGCTTATGTTAGGAATTACTTTTTGGTTCTATTGTGGTTTGTGCACAACATGCTGTGGTTAGTATTAGAGTCAAGATCCAGATAGGCGGTGCATAGTCCATAATTGGTACAAAATGTGTGGTTAGGAGGTGATGTTCTTCCATTTTTAAGTCTTCTTATTTATATTAGACATGTTATAGTTAGAAAAAAATAGGTGTAACCAGCAGGAGGTCTTGCTGCTGGTCAAGAGTATTTTTATGTTCTCTAAGTTCTGGTTAGTAACTTGCATTGTTTCGTTGTTTTGGTGGGTTTTTAGTATCATTGGGCAGCTTTCAATAAGGTTCATACTTTAATTGAGTTAAATTTGTGTCTATTGAATTGCAGTTAGTTTTGATTCTATCATTTTCTTTTCTTCATTAATTAAGAATCCAAATAGGAATGCAAATTTTAGAGTTACATCAAGATAATGTGCTTTAGCTATCAACTTGTATACTAAATCATGTTTGTGAATATTTAGTAATTTTACCCGTAGGATATTTATTTGAATTAAAAAAATGCTGAGTGCTGGCAGTCTTTAGGCTACATGTCAGCCATGCCAACATTGCATTTGGCATTATTTACATTTTGATTTATTTGACTATATTAGATTAGGATTGGTTGCTTAAACTTCAAGGTAGGGTAAATTATAGAAGTTCCTTAGCATTTTACCAAGATCAGTTCTAGAATATGGTTGAGCAATCATTAGCATCATTGCCATTTTCATTAAGTTAATTAGGTATATTAGAATGGAGATTAACTATGATAACACCATATTAGCATGGAATGCTTGGAACCGATGGATGCTCCACGGTTGACCATCCCCCTTGCATGATCCATACTTAGAGGTTGCTTTTGAGCTAGTCTTATAAGAAAAAATCGATCCTCCGCTCTCCTTTTTCCTTGAACAACTATGCCCCGGTATCGAGACATTGGAGAATAAAGCAGTCTGATAAGATGATAGAGACAGATAAAAGACAGATTCAGATAAGATGACAGAGTCACTAAAGTTGCTTCTTAGTGCATTGGACACGGAAATGCAGCTGTTATAGAAACTACGGGATAAGTTGACACAACTTGAGGTGGTAGAGAAGCACAATCCAACATTATCCCATGGGCTGTAGTGGGACATGTAGAGTCTGGCCATTATGATGGGCAGCACTGTAGTGGAGTCTAGTAAAACTGTGGCAAACTAACAGCCATTCAATTGAAAAAAATGCTCTACCGAATGGTAGTGGCGATGGAAGATGATAGCAGAACACAACTAGACAAGGCACATGAAGGACACATTTCACTAACTATGACCAACACAATACCCACAATGGAGGTGCATGTAAGTAAGGATCCATTAGAAAGAGCAAGCAAACAAACACCAGTAGACAACTCATCATCTGCGGATTGTCCAAGGACATCTAGCAAATGCATCTTCAGTGACAAGGAGCTGGATTTGGCTGTTGCCACTGTTAGAATATTAGTTGTTGGGTTAGGTAGTTTTATGGAATTTTAATTGTAGTGGAGTCTAGTAAAACTAAAGCTGAAGGTGGCAAACTAACAGCCATTCAATTGAAAAAAATGCTCTACCGAATGGTAGTGGCGATGGAAGATGATAGCAGAACAACTAGACAAGGCACATGAAGGACACATTTCACTAACTATGACCTACACAATACCCACCATGGAAGTACAGGTAAGTAATGATCCACTAGATAGAGCAAGCAAACAAACACCAGTAGACAACTCATCATCTGCTGATTGTCCAAGGACATCTAGCAAATGCATCTTCGGTGACAAGGAGCTGGATTTGGCTGTTGCCACTGTTAAAATATTAGTTGTTGGGTTAGGTAGTTTTATGGAATTTTAATTGTAGTGGAGTCTAGTAAAACTTAAGCTGAAGGTGGCAAACTAACAGCCATTCAACTGAAAAAAATGCTCTACCGAATGGTAGTGGTGATGGAAGATGATGGCAGAACAACTAGACAAGGCACATGAAGGACACATTTCACTAACTATGACCTACACAATACCCACAATGGAGGTACAGGTAAGTAATGATCCACTAGATAGAGCAAGCAAACAAACATCAGTAGACCACTCATCATCTGCTGATTGTCCAAGGACATCTAGCAAATGCATCCTCGGTGACAAGGAGCTGGATTTGGCTGTTGCCACTATTAGAATATTAGTTGTTGGGTTAGGTAGTTTTAACAATTTTAAGAAATTTCATAAGTCATATTTGTTATCTTTTATATTTCTTGGGGACCAATATGTAATTTTTGTCTTTACCGTCCCTTAAATTCTTTTAATCAAAGATTAGGGTCAATAGAAAGTAAATTCTTCTCTCTCTCTCTTTTGTCACCCCCTTTGGTCTCACACAACATGGTATCAGAGTGTGTTCCTTCTTGAGACTGACATCTGTTTTTCCTTCATCCCCATCTTCACTCCTTTTTCAAACCCGTCGTCTTCCCATTCTTCTACTCTACTTACTGTTTTGGGTACAACAGTTGGGTCATGTTTGTTGGGCTCAATCTAGGGTTTTCTCAAAAATCAAAACCCTAGATCGATGCCTTGTTGAAGTTGACATGGTTGCAGCATAGTTAAGTGGTCTTTAAGGTGGATAGACGTCTAAATACATCACTCGAGCAATATGGTATACATTTGTGTTGAGGCTGCACTTTATAGGTCTGCTAGAGAAGCAAAGATGTACTGGTTTGGTATATATATATATATATATATATATATATATATATTAAGTTGATGCCAGATCTGGTATGATTTTTTTTTTAAGTACCCTGTTGCTGAACCAAAATTCCTTATACCTGCATGCTAGTTGGTGTTGATTACTCAAGTCTATTGCAAAATTGCATATCAATTTGAGTTCGTTGGCATCCTAGTATTTGACCTCGATTAGTACTTTGTTTGTGATACAATAAAAGTTTAGTCTATCGTATAGAGTTTTCCCATCCATTATTCTACAATATGTTGTGTGTTGATAGTCTACAAATTTTATGTGTGGTGATAGACAATGGTTCAGTTCTGATCAGATTTCTTCTACTATATATATATACATATATTATCTTATGATGGCTAAAAATCCCAAACTTAATGCTTCTCATGAGTTTAAATTGGGGGCAATCCATTCTCTTATGGTTCTACAGTTAAGTTGGATCGCTTTAACTATGAAATTTGGTCAAGGTCATTCATGATGTCGGTCATTGGACATTGAAAAAAATATTTACTTAAGGAAAATGAACTAGTAATCAAGACAGGAAAGTATGCTTATTGGGAAGAGGATAACATGGTAATGTCTTGGATAATGAATAGTGTGGACTCTTCTATTGCTCCTACCATTGTATATTACACCTCATCTAAGGAGATGTGAGACTTTTTATATCAGATTTATTCACATGATAAGAATATGAGTAAGGTATTCCAGGTAGAAAAAGAATTATATAAACTACAACAGGTGATATGAGTTTGCCCCAATATTTTGGGGCTATCAAGGCCACTGAGCAAATCAAATCCCTTTGCCTCCCATGTAAGTCATGCTATAAGACTCATTATGAGTAAAGTATGGTTTCTAAGTTTTTGGCAGGTCTCTCTCTAGAATATTCAATGGCTAAGGCACAAATGCTCACTGAGAGTGATATCGCTGGTTTGGCAGAAGCATATATAACATGCTAAGTCGTCTGGCTGTCACTCTATCTTAGCTTGTCAGTGACACACCCACATAAGCATTGGTAGCATCCAATGGACGTGGGTCAAGTCCTTTTGCTATCTCTAGAGGAAGAGGTATAGGTCGGGAGATTGGGGAACGTGGCTGATTTCAATGTACCCATTGTGGGAAAATGGATCATCTTGTAGACAGGTGTTGGGATATCCATGGTAGGCCATCTGGAGGTCACATGGAAGAGTGTCTAACAGTCCCATAGGCAAAGGTACTTTATCATCAGCCCCTACAAGAATGGATTAGGTAACAACTGTTGGAGAGAAACCAATTGTCTCTTAGCCTGAGCAGAGTATGAGCATATATTATCCCAAAGAGTTGTTGTATTTTCCTCATTAGTCGCTGCCTCGTCTGGAGTAGTTGGTTCTGCTCTGTCCATAGTTTTACATGACTCAACTATAGTTTGGATGATTGATTCAAGTGTCTCGAGGCATTTCTGTAGCCGGCTATATTTGTTCTCTTCCTTGACCAAGTTTGATTGGCCACGGTTGTTAAATTAGCCAATGGTAGATTCTCTCCCATTTTAGGAAGTTGTGATGTTAAAATCTCTCCTTTCTTGAGTTTATCACATGTTTTATATACTCCAAAGTTTCATAAAAACCTGTTGGGAGTACAACAGCTAATCTCTTGCTTGCAATGTAAAGTCATGTTTGACCCTAATTCTTGTTTATTTCAGGACTTACAAACTTGGAAGATGATTGGTGGAGGCTATAAGCAAGGGGGAGTCTACTTAGTGTCGACATATGTGGATTCTTGTTATCACCTTAAATTTTCTAAAAATACTATATGTGGATTTAATCTTCGGATCCTGAGCCCAATACTAGAACCAAAACAAATTCACGACTATTCAGCCCAAAATGAATTTCTAAACCATTGTCCAAACACAAACACAAAATTTAAATTCAAAACCCAACTTTAGACATGAGATTCAAATCCAAAATCCAACTATCGGATCCAAATTAGAACCAAAATCCAAGTTTAGATCCAAATCAAGAATTTCAAACTCAAAATCCAAAATCGAGATAAAAAACGAAATTTGATGCCATCGGGTGCTGCATGCACACGCACAAAAACCTTCCCTTTGATTTATGTCTCATCCTTGCACCAAAAATCTGTTTTTGAGCTTAAATCACTCGACAAATTGAACCCAATCCAGATTTAAAATGAGCCTGGAGTCACTTAAGACGAAGTCGGCCACCCATTTGTAACAAAAACCATTTGTTTTACACCCACTAAACAAAAAATTGTTTTATGCTTCTTATACAGACAACCCTTTATTATTATTTATTTCATTTCATTTCATTTTATTTTACATTATTATTTTATGTGTCTAACTAATTGTCATAATGATAACGACAAACTAGTTAAGGTTTTGATGGCAGTATAACTTAGCTTCCAAATGATAGAGTAGAGGGTGTTGTGATATCAAATAATTGGTGGTTTGATAATTAGTTGCACATAATTTGTTAGTGTACATGCCACATTCTTATTTATGAAACAAAACTATTATTTGATATTTCCTAATTTGGTGGCATGGTAGCTTCTGAAACAAAACTGAATTTGATATCTAAAGTTCAATAGATGAGATTTTTTGGGCTGACCAATTGTCTTGGTGATACGAAGAGATCATTGCCTTGTTAAGCCTCTAGCTTTCGAACGGCAAAATAGAGGGTGTAGTTATATTGAACCATTAGTGGATTGGTAACTAGTGAGCTATAAGGTTTGTACAAGATGCTCCCATCTTTTGTTAAGGCTTTGATGCTGGTTTGACATCGAAGGACTGTCATTGCTGGAAAATTCTCACATTGTGATGTCCAGCCTTCATTTTGCCCATTGTTATTGTAGAAAGTAGTAGGTCTTGTTTTTAGCGCAGAAAAAGAAGCAAAATATGAATGCACGTCAAACTATAGAGTGCAATTGTGCATGGAGGTGTTTAACAAAAAGTAAAAGAAATTTAGAGAAACTATTACTAGATACCATTGATATGAAACAATTATAAGGAAAAAATGATAACATAATACTAGTTTCTCTAAAATTCCTTTATATTTGTTGATCAGACCGAGGTACCCGGCCGAGCCCCAATACTCGGCTTGACACAAGCCTAGGCCTAGGTACTGTTGCAGACTTGGCGGATTTCAACCTGTCGTGCCTAGGTTGACAAAATGACAGGCCAGGCCCAGTAGCGAAGCCAGGCCGTCGGGGACCCGGGTGGCACGTTATATTGAATCGACCTCGATGGCCCGGCTTGACACAAGCCTAGGCCTAGGTACTGCTGTAGACTTGGCAGGTTTCAACCTGTCGTGCCTAGGCTGACAAAATGATAGGCCAGGCCTGGTAGGGAAGCCAGGCCGTCGGAGACCCAGATGGCATGTTATATCAAATCGACCTCGATGGCTTGTAGTCATTGCTAGTCGCTACTAGTTTCTCTCTTCAGTCTTCAGGAAAAAGAACTAATAGTCATTGCTAGTCGCTACTAGTTTCTCTCTTCAGTCTTCAGGAAAAAGAACTAAGGTACGTTTAATGCACCGGGTAAAATTTAACGTGGTAAATTTTTCTGGCAAATTTAACCTGATAAAATTTTCAGGTTGAAATTTAACCCTCTTTCGATTTGAGGTCATGTTTGATGCACATGAAGAATTTAACCTGGTAATTTTAACTTTGTTTGATGCACAAGAAAGAATTTGAAGCTATAAACAAAAAGAAAATTTGATGCTTCACATTTCACATTGTTTATCAAGATTGTGATTCACATTGTTTATCAAGATTGCGATCCAGCATCTACTAAAAGCAAAACTACTAGATGCCTCAGAATTGATCATCTTATATTTTATCAACGGGAAATAAATTTTCACATCATAGCAGTGCTGATTTAAAATACCTTCCACAGTTGGAAATTTACATAGAAGGAAAAATCAGAAACTGCAGGAGAACAAACGGGAGGGTGCAAAATCTTGCATTGTCTGGAGTTCACATCCATTTTCAGTCAATTTCGTCCTCTGCACCACAAAATCAATAGCAGGAAAGGGTTTCTTGGAATTGATTTCAAATGCCACATTTCTATACCATCTTCTTCACCAAAATAAACCCCGTGAGACGACCAAAGATGTCATTCTCAGTCTTCTCACCTGAATCCAACACCTCCCCAACAGAATTCTCGGCCCAATCAACAAGAGGCAAGACAAAACCCCAAAAGAGATCGAACCCAACTCCGAAATCCACCTCAGGAATCCGGCGAGGACATCCTTTTGAGCTTCTTCCTCGCATAGACTGCATCCACGAAAACGTCCGCGATTTGCTGCTGAGACTCGATTATCATCTTGGTCCTGTTTATCTTCAAACAGCTAAGAAATTATGAAATCAACGTAGGAAATGGTTTTGCCCAATTTTCAGATGAAGATTGGGGTTGCAGTCGCCGGAATGGCGGATTGAGCTGGGGTTGCCGCCACCGTGCTTCAGAATTCCGGCAGAGATGGATTTCTCACTCAGCTAGCGTCAGATTCTTCTCAAATTTGGTCCAGGGGATCGCCAAGGAGTGGAGAAGATGCCTGCTTGGTCCGATGGCTGAGATTTCTTCCCAATTTGGCGCGTTGAAGGGAAGAACAGAGGTGATTGGGCGGCAGGAAGGGGGCTGCGATAGGGCAAGCTCCTTCAGCCGTGATTCACTTGGATGCATTTGTGGCAAGTCACATTTGCACATCCTTGAGCTTCAGAACTGCATGAGACCTTCGGCTGGACACCAGAAGACCGCTCCCGCTAAAGATAGCAGCAAAGAGAGCAGAACCACCGTGCTTGGACTGATCTCTTTGTGGGATATGGAAGCCAGGGGACTTTCTTGGAGGCGTTGCAGCAACGGTGGTGATTAGGGCACTGATTTGGGAGAAGACGAGGGCATCAGAGAGCAAGAGAGAAATATCGCCGGCAGAGGAGCGGCGACGGTGGGAGCGGCCAAAGACAGTGAGCGAGGAGGAGCTGCGGGCGGAGGGAGGAAATGAGGGGGAAAGTCGAGCGGGGGGAGGGGAAGAGCCTCGAGCGCAGGGAGATCCATCGAGCGGGGCTCGAGCGTGGGGATCATCGAGCGGGTGAAATACCACCCGCTCGAAAGTCCAAGGTCTCGAGCGCAGGGAGATCCATCGAGCGGGGCTCGAGCGTGGGGATCATCGAGCGGGTGGTATTTCACCCGCTCACGTTATGCGTTAAACGGGGTGAATTTCACCCCGTTTGACGCAAGTTTAGGTCAGCGGGTGAAGTTTCACCCGTTCGTACAGTTTTTTCGGAAAAACTTAAATTCACCCGGGCAATCAAACGCCCCCCTAAGAAAGCACCGCCGCCATCTCTACCGAATATGTTGCTTCAGAAGATCAAGTTGCAAATATATTTACAAAGTTCTATTTCATGATGTGTTGTAGCAAGTTGAACATGATAGACATCTATGCCGCAGCTTGAGGAGGAATGTTGAAAAAACATGCTGGTTTGAGGTTTTTTGCATAAACTTTATTATTAGGTAGTTCTTAAATTTTTTATTATTTATTGGACTCCTTATGTAAGGGGTTAGACATAACCCTAATTAGATCTTTTAATCTAGTTAAGGAGGAGGAGCTGGTGAAGATGACACCTTTTTCTCTCTTTCTCTCCTCTCTAGTTTCTCTTGCTTATCTCCTGCCCATCATCTTGATCCTTGCTCGTTTGACGTTAAGAACAACATTATGAATGACCTCTTTAAACTAGGTTTGTCTTTGAACTTTTCATTGAACATAAAACACATATCTATCTTTATTGGGTCAAAAAGGTTGTAAGATTATGCATATTAGCTCAAACAACATGCTACTTAGAGACAAGGGAACTAGGATAAAAGAGTTCCACCTATGCGACAAATGATGAAACAAGGAACAAAAATTGGGATCCAACCTCGGTGAGAAATCTCATGCGATTAGCCCATGTGCCCCTTTAAAGAGCATTTATATTATTTTCATTCTAAACGATTTCAGCTTGCTGAAAAAGAAGAGCGGAACGAAAAACTTCCTATCAAACTAAGCAACATAGAGTACCCTGCGAGCCTAACAAGGCACACAAAATCTCATAACGAATGAAGTGAACTTGATAAAAAGAAACATAGAACTACAAACAATATGCAAATCATTTCTACTCGAAAGAAAGAAGAGAACTATGGTACTCGTTCTCAGCAGTTTCAACCCTCCAAGCACCACAAGATCCTGAATACGATAATGAAAACCAAAAAAAAAAAACTAGCATCAGAAACACAACCAATGGAGAAAAGATCTCTATGATTGCAGGGTTTAAAACTCATGAATATGAGAGATGCAGGATTCATTAGCCATTCCCTTAAGCTAGATTGATAATAGCGAACATTTCAAGGAAGGATTTGTCTACTGCAATTGGGCAAGGATTGACTTTCAATTTCAATTTGCTAATACAAATAATAAGAAGACCACATTTTTGTCCCTAATTGCATATGAATAAGTATTGTCAAGTACTTAATTAGAGTCTAAAATTAAGAGCTAAAGGTGGGCAAAAATATTCAATTATTGAAAAAACGAAACGGAGGACAAAAGAATCAAAATGAAATAGAGAACATTAGCAGAAATATGACATGGACATGCTCGAAACTAGTGGTCGCTGGAGTCTGGGAAGAAGTTAGCTTGACGAGTCTTCATATAATCAAAACGATGCTCAAACAACATTTGCATAATATCAGATCGGAGAGGATGAGAAACCCCTCTTTTGCCTGCCTGGCCTAGGGTTTCCTGCTGAAAATGTTGATATAAATGAACGTTGGACCTTGAGAGAAGGAGGAGGAGAACTTACGTGGTTGAGGGTCTGCACAGAATGAAACCGACGACTATGGGAGAAAGAGCACAAATGAGTTTTGGGCATAGATGAAGCCCTGGAGATGCTTTCCCCTTCTTCCCCGTCGATGCTCCATCGCCAGAAACAAGGGTTTTCCTTCTTGAAGTTTATGGATTGCCGTGGAAGCTTCCACCATTTCAATAGCGTACTCTCGCCATTGACATCTTCAAGCAGCTATGGCGGTTGTTACCTGAATTCCAGAAAGGGCGTCTCTGTTAGCGTCCTGCCCTGCGCTAGGGAACATCGTTCTTCAATGGCGTGCTTCTCTCTTCTTGTAGTCTCTCGCGTTCCCTCTCTTTCTCTCTCTCTCTCTCTTTCTCTCTCTCTCTCTCTCTCTCTCTCTCTCTCTCTCTCTCTCTCTCTGGTGTGTGTGTTTGTTATGAGTGGGAATGACTTCGCCGATGCTCTGGGCAATGCGCTCTTATGTCTGAATAAACCCTCATTTTTGCCAACGCTCTGGCCTCTCCGCCGTTTCACTCCACCATGATCGCCGCTGACAGGTGCGAGCGTCTTCTCCCGACGCACTACCTCCGGCTGGTGCAAGTCGCATTTGGTAGAAACTTGCGACTCTCGGAACCAGAATAGATGAGCGATTTTGAGAAAAGAATTAAACACTGAACTTTGTGAATCACATGGAATTCCCTGGCATTCAATGAAGTTCAAGAGGAATTGATTTAAAAGTTGTTGAGATTTGATGAAAGTTAAAAGAATTTGAGATGAGCATGAAATTGTATAGAAAGTGAATGCAATTCAAGTTAAATTAGTTCTAGAAATTTGTTGGAGTTTAAATAAAATGAAACCATCTTAAAATTCAAGCAAAAATTCGATGAAATGTACCTGAAACTAATTTAAGAATCAAGACAAAATGTATGAAATAAAATTTAATGAAATCTGGGAAAAATTAAATGAAAGCACGTGCCCTGAATTTTATTTGAAAATTCTTACTTGCAATTCCTTTGAACTTGATTGTAAATCATTTGAAAACTTGTTTCTTTTGTTTTGAAGGTCATTAGAAATTGATTTGAAAATCATTAGACATCCATTGAGTTCGACTCTAGAGAATTGAAATTGTTCGAATTTGATTGGGAAAAAATTGAAATCATGAGTTTGAAATTTAAAGTGGATGGGGTGGTCACTAGATCGCTTTGGGGCCACGGACTCAGGATCTGGACATATAGAAGCTGAGGGCTTGGGAGGATCCAAATACAAGTTTGAAAGTGATTTGAGAACTTGGATTTTTTATAGGAAGTGATTTGGATACACAATCTGGATCCAAAATTACAGATGGCTTGTGGACCTTGATTGGATAAGAACCAAGATAAAAATCTAAAGTCCACAAAGATTGAAACTGAACTCTGAATATAATGTTTTGACTAAGAATCTAAACAGTAAGTTGTTCATACTGGCGACCATGTACAACTTGAGGGAGGGTGTTAAAGATATTTATTTCCGGCCATGCCATGATCAAAGTCCGGCCAAAAGCTTATTAATGTAATGTTAAGACATTGTGAGGGCACTGAAATGGAATGGACACCTATAATGAAACAAATCAGGTCACTTCCCTAGGCTCTTATTAACATGAGAAACGTCAAATCCCACTAAGAGCCAAAACTTCATTTCTCCTACTTGGAAGACGTAGTCATTGGGGACACCTTTATTTTCCTTCTCTCATTGTTCTTGAAGGAACTGAGGTGATTGTTTCCCATCATTTTCCTTCTCTTATTGCTCTTGAAGGAACTGAGGTGACTGTTTCCCATCACAACAAAAACAAAGGGAGCGCGGTTTCTCCACTCTTGGTTTATTGAGTACCTCCATTTATGTCTACTTATTTCCTGCAATAATCCTTTGTCATGATCAGAAAAGAGAAAAGTGTCCACTAGGGAGTTGCGCAAATGTCTTTGTTTTGAGTGTTCAGGACACTAACCTTCTACTAGAAAAAAAAAAAATTGTCACTGATACGCAAGTTGCAGCACAACAAAAACGGCACCCAAAGACATTCAAAGTATATCTTGCACCATAAAGAGACAAGGTCGGGGTTGGATGGGGGCTTCAGCTCCCTATAAGTAGGGCTGTTCATGAGTGAGTTCGAGCTGAGTTGAGCCAGCTCGAACTCGGCTCGAGTGTTGCAAAAGAAACTTGAGAGCCAAGCATTTCAGTAAAAAATTTGTTTTTTAAAAGGAAGATGTAGCAAATATATTTGAATTGGAACCTCCCACATACCTGTTCCGTGCATACCCATTTGGGCAATCTACTTTTTTGCTAAGCTTATGAGATTTTATATATATATTTTTTTCTCGAGCTTAACTGAGTTTAACTCGGCCGAGCCCACTTAACTCTAACTTGACTCGTTTAGGCTGTCAAGTTTGAGTCAATTTTATTAAGGTGCGCTGGAGTTAGCTCGACTTGTTGAACAGCTCTAGCTCTACCTATATGGTGGTGGGTCTCACTTGCTCACCTGAAAAGAAGTCAAAAAAACATTTCTTTCATCAAAGAGTGAACTACCTGGTCTTTTGTGATAGAAAAATTGGTCAAACTCAATTATTGATATGTTCTATCTGCATATGTTTCCTTGGCATGACATGGACAGTGTGTGAAGTTTGCCACTAGTGGAATTAGTGCTTGCTTGTTAGGGCCTTGCGTGGGGGCCTTCGTTTCTGAGCAAATAGAAAATACCGACACTTTAGTTATACAGATATAAGTAAGTAGGCATAACTTCTAAAACTAAGCAGGAGGAAATTGTGAGATAGAGCGGCACATGGGTGCATTAATTTGATGTGACCATGCACTATGGCAAAATGTTTGGAAAATACTTAGAAAATGATCAGCAAATGTCTGAAAATTGCTGGAAAATGTGCTTTTGAAAAGCAGTTGGAAAATAACCATAAAATAAACGAAAAATGGCTTAAAATGGGGAAAATAATTAAAATTAAGGAAAATACTAGAAAACTTGTTGTGCTTATAATGGTCTGTGGTATTGACGTGTCCGGCAGGTATAGCAGAGGTTAATCAAGTTTTTTGTTTTTGGCAGTTAGCTGCTAATCAGATTGAAACGGAAGGAAACTACTCACAATACCAGCTACCGGCCATTAGGCTTCACGGCTGACCCCTTATAATTTTTTTAAAAAACTTTCAACCAAATAAGTTCAAAATTCGGCGATTCAATTATGAAAATAGAGATGTCAATATATCTAATTTGAGTTGGTTATTTGATAGAACTGTTCAAAAAAATGATGTGAAAAAAAATTAATATCTGATTAAAGAATTGGATTGGATTCAGTTTTAAAAAATGACATCCAATCAGATTTAGGTTTGAATATGTATAAATATCTGTGCCGAATCTACCTCAAAGCACCAAAAACAACAAAAACGCCTGTAACATAAGCAATGAATGAAACAAAACTAATCCTAACCAACTGGAAAATGGAATAGAATTATTTAACATGCAAATATAATAGAAAAAGAAAATTAACTATGTAAAAAAGACATAAATACCCTTACAAAACATGCATTTGACTAATGGCAGAGCTAAGATTTTTTGGACGAATGGAATCACCCCGAGTAAAATTTCTAGTTTTCACATTGTGATTTTAAGGCTTTCAATTAAAATTCTCCCATGTATCTCCGCCACAGCATTGGACAGGTTTCAAAAGCTCAGAAATTTCAGGTGGAAAATGGACTCCAAATGTAAAACATAGTGCTCGTTATAAATCCATTGAAGATAACTTCGGGCGCATTTACCTGCGAGCTAATGATGGAGATTGGAAGTAGCACTTATGCAACATCATTGAAAGAGACATAGAAACTGCTGGTCTTTTTATGAGGAGCAATAACTTTCTTAATAGGCTTTCCATTTGCAAGGGATGGCCGACTGCTGCAGAAGCTAACCACCTTTTGTCTATTATTTTGGCCAATGGTTTGTATAGAAAATGGATTTCCCATGACAACATGTGGGATCCATTTAATGAAAAACATACTTGAGTTGAGGTTATTTGGGAACCCATTTTTATTGTACATATTGTTTGCAATAAAAGGTTGGAGGTCTAATCCCCACGCAGCCATTGTCTGGAAAGCTAAGATATCAGATAAACCGACCCCTTTCATAAAATTGGAAAATCATTTCCACAACTCCACAATATAAGCATTTTGACAAAATTTTTCTCCGAATCGGTTCTAAAACCAGAAGTATGGAAAAACAGGTTATTGGAATTCTCTTACTCGACCGAACAAATTGACTCCAGATTTGCTAAATATCGGTCCATCAACGGACGACACGTGTGCAAAACCAGCGTAAAAAGAAAGAGTTAAAAAACCCAAAAACTGCACATGAAATGACATTTGAAATTAAGAAAAACCGGGTTTGATTCAACTAGGTTAAGAAAAGCTCGATCCACAACGACCTATAACTTTAATTTAATTTATACAAATACAAATGTAGTAGAAATTTAATTATGTTAAAAGACAAATATAAAGAACTAATTAAGCAGAAAATGAATGTAAAATACATCAAGACAATTAAGGCTTGTTATCGGGTCGGTCCAAGGCACAACAAAGCAGGGCTCTGGTTCCCAAAGCCCTTGCCAATAGCCCAAGCCTGGCCCGCCTAGTTATCAGGCCAAGCCTGACCATCAACATTATACTTGTCAGGTACTCGGTTGATGTTTTTTTATATTTGAAATCTTTAATATTTTATATTTTAATATCTCAAATGGCTGGCCTGTTTAGTTATTGGGTCAAACCCAACCATCAATTTTATGTCTATCGGGTCTCGCTAAAATATGCTCCTCCATATTTGAAACCTCTAATATTTTATAATTTAATAACTAAAAAACCTTTAGTGACGTGCCAAGGTTTTTAAAGGGACCATCTAGGTGCCAAGGTTTCTAAAGGGACCATCTACGCCACATGAAAAGTTTTTAAGGATGCCATCAGCCACACATGAAGAGTTTCTAAGAGAGACATGGATGATGTGCCAAGAGTTTGTAAGTGAGTCTATGGTTAGTGTCATATGACTATATATATATATATATATAGAGAAAGAGAGAGAGAGAGAGAGAATATAAAAAATGTGCAAACAAGTTTGAAATGGTGGGGCCCAAGAAAAACTTGCTTTGGGCTAGCCTCTTTTCCAATTACTAAAAAAACAAGTTTGAAATCAAATTCATATACTTTTCTAAAATGTAAAAGAGTGACAACTAAAATCAGAAACTTGCCCCCAAATGATTTTGGAAAGAAGTGTTCAAGAAGGAAAACATGCAATAGCACACTATGGAAGGGGGTGCCCCTCCCTAGCTTTTCTTCCTTCACATTTTTAGAAACACATTGAAAAGACGCATGAACCCCCACTGACTTTATATTTTTTCTTAACTACTCTCCTAATTCCCATCCTAACCCAGTTGAAGTAAGCCTCACTAGGAAGTAGATTTCAAATAAGTACTAACTAAAGACCAGCTATACCAAAATTATAAAAATAACAGATAGGCAAGATGAGTCTGAAGTAATGTAATACCTATGAAATAAACTAAGGAAAACCAAAATAATGAATTCATCCACGACCTAACGACTGAAACTATGAATATCGTTCACTAACCTGATAAAAAAATTGGTAAAATTGGCTGGAAAAGATGAGTAACAACCCTGCTGCAATTAAAGAAAGAAAGACCATAAACGCTTCTAGGCAACGGGGGAGGAACGCTTGTGGTTTCTAGTGGCAATCGCTCGTACTGGATCATAGTGTTTGCTTTATTTACATATAAAAACTTTTATCAATTTTTATTTTTATTTTTTACATATAAGTAGAGCCAGCTAAGAGAGTCAAGCTAGTGTTCAAATGTATGTTAGAAATATCAAACGAATTGAAGTTGAGTTGTATGAACTTGATTTGTTTAAACTCGGCTTGTCACAACTACATGATAAATGTTGAATTACAATTAGAAAATAGTTAAGGAGTAGCAACTAATTGAGTTAACGAGTTCAACCAGTTAAAAGAAAGAAGAAATGTTTAACATAAACGAATTAAACTAGTCGAGTTTGAGCTTGACATTGTATTGTGGAGTTCAAACTTATTCTATCGAGCTCTATTCGAGTTTGAGCTCAAGTTTTCTTAGTCAAGCTCAAGCTCAAGCTCAAGCTCTGTTTGGCTGGTGTGCAACCCTAGAGAACTCTTTAAATTTTAAAATTTACTGTAACAGTTCCCTTCAAATAGAAATTTCTGGATGCACCACTTTCTTCAAGAAAAAAACTAGAAATCTTTACCAAATATTACATCGGAAACTACACAAGGCTGATCTTATAACTCAAACTAGGATGTCGAGAAGAGATGGCGGAAAATGACTGAAATTAATACAACATGCATATGAAATACAATGCCGGCTTTTAAAAACAAACCGATGAATTATAAACCGAGCTACTTACTTCAACCTTCGAGATGGAATTTTACAGCAGCACACAACATCAACAACAGCAAAGTTAATAAGTGTAAAAGTGTGAGAAATTCGATTCTCTTGGACGACACACTCTTCCCGCCCACCCAAGAAAACCAAGTGATGGATCCAAAACCAAAGCGTTGGAAAGAACTAGAAATGAAATAGGTGTCCAAAAATAGTTGGAGTTGGAAAGTCGTTCTCCGCCTTAATGTGGGGCCCACCGTCCACCGTGGCCTCGACTTGTGAGGGCTTCCACCAGGTGCCAATCAGTCGCTCCCACACCGGCCTCCATCGTCCACCGTACGAAATGATGACTGGCTGATACTCTTCTAGAGAGAGAGCGGGCGCGTCCACCGTTTTAGTAAAAGCGTGCCTTGGAACGTGTCACCATCTCAACCGTCCCCCTCACACGAAGGAGCGCAGTCGCGTGCTCTTCTTCCTCAGTGCAGGTTAGGAAGTTCATCACCCCTTCCGAACACAGAGAGAGAGAGAGAGGGAGCGCGGTCATGGCGGAGGTGAGGGAGCGGAAGGTGGGCGGAGGAGGAGAAGGAGAAGGGACGGGGTTCGGATGGGCGAGCATGACTCCGGAGGTGCTGGCGCTGGTTTTTCTCAGGCTGCCGCTCAAGGAGATGGCCGGAGTGGTTCCTTCCGTGTGCAGGTCATGGCGCGAGGTGATCATGGGGCCTTACTGCTGGGCGGAGATCGACGTGGAGGAGTGGTGCCGCCGCGTCAACGACCCCTGCCAGATAACCGATCTCCTCAACAAGCTCGTCGCCAGGTCTGCCGGTAGCGTCCGCAAGCTCTCCGCCTACCGCGTCGACAGCGACTACACTTTCGCCTCCATCGCCTCGCGGTACCGCCTACCTTCGTTTTCCTTTTCTTTTCTCTTGTTAGTTTTGTAGTGGTAGTTTTTTCTTGTCGCCATTCTTAGACTTCTTTTGGTGTTGGTAGAAAGACCCTGTGGTCATCCCGGTTGTGTGGATACTTTTATTGGAGGGTTTGGTCTGTGCGTTTAGTAATAATGGCTATGCTTCTGTGGATTTATTTCATGCGCCCGACTATTAACTATTAAGTATGGTTCATTTTGTAGTCACCAAAGAGTTTGGCCTTCATTTATAGGGAGTTTAAGAGGCCTTTTGCTTTATGCTTCATACTCAACAAACGTCTACCAACGTGAGTTTCTGTCTCACACATTAAGTAAAACTTTCCCTTCTGCGTTGTGAACTTCTAGGAGAGCTGTCTCACGCCTCAGATATCAGCTTCCTTGCTTGTATATGCACACCATGTTGAAAACTTCAATTCGAAAAGGCAGTTTCTCGACGATGAGGATGAGGGCAGGACCAGAACAGATAACCAGCTTGGGGAGGAAGGTCGCTTGTTTATTGAAACTTGAAAGTTGAAACCTCCACAGCCATAGGATATTTTGGTAATAGAAGTCTTCAACCGCCCTACGCCCTACCTAATTTTTCTCGCCTGAGAGAAGCTTTTCTGATACCAATTAAATTACCCTTCCTTTAGCACTCCGCAACGTGAAGAGTTTTCTATTTTCTTACTGGCTTCTTTTACTGTTTGCTGCCCTATTTGCCGCCGGAATGAGTTTGATGAATGCTTTATGGGCATTCCTGTCTTTAGCTTACCCAAATTTTAGTTGCTTTTCGAAATGCCCGCATACTTTTACTAATTTTGATATACCATGGCAGCTTTTACTTGCTCAGGAAGACTTGTTTTAGTTCATTTTTCATGTAATAAACAGGCAGGTCCTGATCTCTTCGTTTCTACATTCCTTTCATTGTTTTTATGAGAAATGTACCCGAGCGGATATGTTCATTTGTATAGAAAATAGAGGTCGATCTTTCTTGGGCAGGGGCGAATCAATAATCTGCTTATTTATACTATATATACTGCTGATTCTCAATCATTTAATGAAGATCTTCAAAGTTCCTTAATGAGCGCTCTAGCATTTTCAAGTAGTCATAGTTGTTCTTGTGCTGGTTAACTGGAGTGGATTGTCGACATGCTATGCAGCTCCCCGTGTCTGCAGACCCTGCGGTTGCCCCTCAGCGCGGTGAGAAATGCGGTCGTCGTCAAGTTCGCTGACAGGTTTTCCAATCTCACGGTGCTGGACATCAGCTACTGCATCAACGTCGGACCTTCGGGCATCGAGGCGATCGGCAGGCACTGTAAGTCGCTCCTTTATTTCAAGCGGCACATGCCTCCTTTCCCGGGTCCCGACCGGCCGGACGACCGCGAAGCCCTCGCCGTCGCGTCCACCATGCGACAGCTGAAGCATCTCGAGATGGGCTATGGCCGGTTCGGCGACGCGGGGCTGGACGCCATTCTCCTGGGCTGCGCGGCGCTGCTTTACCTTGACATCCGCGGCTGCTGGAACGTGGAAATGAAGGGTGACTTGGAGGAGCGTTGCCTGGTGAAGACGGTGTTTAAAGATCCGGATTTTGAGATGTATGACACTACTACGGAGGAGGACGACGACGAAGATGATGTCGCCGATCGCATCCACGCGGGGAGCGAGAGTGATTAAAGAAATGGCCGCCGGTTAGCTGTGGACGCTCTGTTGGTGGCATTTCCTTCTTCCCGACCGTGAGAAGGAATGGAGGAAACTGTTCTTCTTGTTCATGGAAATTTTCATTTGGAGAACTAACCTGGTTTACCTATAATTTCAAAAAGAAATCATGTCTTGAATTTTCTTCATGCGAGTGTCTCACGTTTGCTTTTGTCTACAATCTCTATCTCTTTTGAAAAAGATTTTTCTTGCCTAAAAATCTCATCAAATCTCCCAAAACTAGTTTTGTAAGTGCTTAAAGCCGTTTTTTATAACGTTACATATTTTTCGGTACCTTACATACTTGATATAATCATTTAATTGTTATTTTTCGGTTCTTTAGAGTCCTGCTGTCGTTAGGAAATGGTAGAAGAATATACCTGGTTGACTTCATTGCTTAAAAAGCTCATGAAATTTCTCAAAACTAGTTTTGTAAGTGCATTTGGGCCGTTTTCTAATACTTGATATAGTTAGATAATTGGTTTTTTTCTGTTCTTTAGATACTCGATGTCTTTAGAAAATTGTTGAAGGATATTCATTCTCTTTAATTTAGACATTATACAGAAAACGGCTCCTCCACACATGCGCTTACACAGAATACTTGAGCAAAGCAACTTATAAGGAGATAAGGAACTAAACTTAGAACTAACTAAGCTTATGTTCTAACAATGAAGGCCTCCAGTTTATGTGCTACAACTTATAATTATTTGAGGAGTACCGTCTTTAACTCATCTGGTCTTTTATACCTGAAAATTGCAGGGCACAAGTGCGTACAGAAATTTAAAAGCATCAGCGCGTTTGAACTATTTTGATTTCTTTCTATCCCAAATTTGTGACGAGGCCATTCATTTTCCTTTTTTGAAAATTTATTTAACTGTTCTAGGAACGACCATCAAATAAAACCAACTTGCTTATAAATTTTTATTTCAATTATTTTTTTACTCCATCATGTTTTCGTCCTGTCTTTTTTATAAGAAATATAAAAATATACTTATAGTTATTTATTTATTACAAACAGGCATACTGTGTTAGACATTACAAATAAGCATATGAGTTTCTACAATACTTGAGACACTTTACAAATCCGGAAATTCTTCTAAGAGTGAACGTCGTGTAACTGTGACGCACTAGGGCTAGGGCTGCGTTCTTATGTATGCGCTACAGTGAAATGAAGAACCATGGGAGTGGATGATTTTATCCATAGGGCCCTTTAATGACAACAAAAAGCGTTGCGAAATGTCACTTCTCTCATTCATAGTGAAATGAATGCATGCCTAATTTAGGTAAAGCTTATTGGAGAATTTCAATGATAATTACTTGCTCCAAAAAGAAGACTGACATTAGAGTTAAGGTAATAATTATCCTTGAGTTTCAATTAACATTTTGCTATTAATAATAGAGCTGGGCTCGAACTCCTATTGTAGTCCTGCTACATGGTTTAAGCAACAAAACACAAATTGTTACAACAAATATGCATAAGGCAAAACACCAAAAATAAAAAATGAAGATATTAAAGCATTATTTGATGGAAAATAAATGGGAAATAGAAAAATCACAAGGAAGATAACAAATTGAAGAGACAAAAAAACAAAGTGGAGATAAAATAGGGAAGGAAATAAAAAAAGGATAAAAGGAATAAGAGCATGATTTTTGTTTATTGTCTGATTACTTATTGAATTACATGCATTATATAGGTCCTCTCTTTATAATATGACTTCCATGGATCAACTGATTTCTCTTCTCCATAACTATTGTAAGAGAGAAGTCTCATGATATTATATATATATATATATATATATACACACACACACACACACACGCATTTTTACATCCTGTTTTCATGTCCTTGATCCATTTCCTTTCTAAATGAGACAGTTATCTTTGGAGCCTGTAGTTTCAGAGTAACAAATAGCAGACCTAATATTAGTTAATTATTTTTATTTTTTGAGCTCATAAATATCCTAGAAGATGTTCCAAAGTGACATATACAAATTGTATATACTTTTTAAAGGATTTCGGCTGCTTTAGGAACTGCTTTTTCTCATTCAGAATTCAGAATTGTCGTAAAATTGGTGGAGGAAAATGGAATAGCTCACATTGTAAGTGGTATGGATATTGGAGACCAAGCAAATGTTTGACAAAAAATGGCGAGATTGTGCGCCTTTCTTTGATATTCGGATCTTGAGGTGTCTCATGAAAATTTTGTGAAAATGAAACGTGTGTGAGAACTTAAGCAAGATCAATGACGATGAGGAACGTGGGGGCGCCGATGAAATCCCCTTCATATATGTCAGTCTATTTGAGACCATGTTTTCATTTGATATCCACTCGTACGGGTGAACCCTGCCATGCTTAGCTGACAATTTGACAAAATAATAGAAAAAAACATTTAATTGAAAATCGTCTGATGCGAGCCTATAGATTGCGATGCATGGCCAAGCCCTAGCCCCCTCAAAAAAGAGAAAAACTAAAAATTTATATGTAAATTTTGAAAAAAAATTATTTATTTTATATAAAACTTTTAGAAAATGTTTATTTCAAACCCGTCATTCGGCTTCTCTCGTTCAAAATTCCTGAGCTCGTAACTGGAATTAAAAGAAAAAGTTCAATATAAATTAAATATAATATGCAGAATATTGGGATATTCTGGAATCTTGGCGATGGAACGAACAACGACAAGAGGGCTGACCTCCCGAGGACTAGAACATCCTTTTGTGCGTGTTGTTTAACGTGGAAATAGAGTGGGAGTACGACAGCGCGACTATCGATGGCTGTAGCCAAACACGACAAGCGCCCCCAGATCCGATGCTGGGCCAAGTGTGAGATTCTGTCAGTAATTGACATGGAAAAACAAGAACCGCAAGGGTGGGGACGACCTGACGTGTTCCTCACCGGCCCCGCATTACTGTGCAAACGCAGAACATCGTTGGGTGGTTTGGTGTCTCCTGGGGCTGGATCCAGGCCGCCGCTGCCATAAGCGATTCCGTCTCTTCCCATCCCTCATCCACTCGAATCAGTTCTAAAATAATTTGAATTGAGTTAGGGTCGAGTCAAGTGAGTCCGGCTGAATCAGACCGAGTCAAGGGCAAGCCAATCCAACCTTGACTTAGATTCGAGCACTTGGTAAGGAAGCTGGAAACATATTTTTTTAATGGCTAAATGGTATTTTTAAAATTTATGAAAAAACTAAATAACATTTTTTAGGATTTTTTTTCAATTAAAAAATAAAAATATAATTATTTTTTTCCAAAATGTGATAAAGGGACCACAATATTAATCGGTCAGAACGCCTCCAAGGCCCTTCTAAGGCTCTCTAGAACGGGTTGGGGTGAGACCGATACACCTCATATCCCACTTGGGACACAATCGACATTTCAATAAAGTTGAAGGCTAAAAAGGACATGCATGATTCTTTTGAGGTTCTCTGTCTCATTCCCAAGTTTGTTGGTTTTAGACCCTTCGCGAAGCAGAGAGAAGTCCAAATCATGATGCAGAAAAGAATCCACCGAATGCTTATTTAACGGACAAGATGTCCTCCAGGACACCTGTCGACCATCCGCCGGTTGAAGAGCTAGGCAGGCGGACAGGCCGGCCGTATATTATAGGAACCCCCGCCCTTCAGTTGGACTTCGACAGAAGCGGAGCTTCGTGAGGCTTTTTTGCGTCTGCTCTTCTCTTCTCTTCTTCTTGGCCTTTGCAAGCAGGAAGCCTTTCTTGGAGTGCTCTTCTTTGGGTTTCGTTTCTTTCTTTCTTTTTTCTTCCTTTCCTGGTTTTCTTAGGTTTCTTCTTCTTATCCTTCTTCTTCACCTCTCCTTCTCTCTAGAGATCTGAAGGCGTTCTTCATCGTCGAAGGAGGAAATTGAAGGTAAGTCCATGGAGATCCATAGCTAGGGTTTAGGAAATTCTACTGGCCGCGGATTGACTGGAGGGAACCGTCACATTAATATCAGGATCTTAGCGATCCTATCCGTATAGCAAAATTGGCTTCCTTCGCGAAGTTGATCGTTGTGCCTTAGGGTTTTATGAGATTGTCGGTCCGTGAAATTCTGGAATCAGGGATGGCTTTGTGAGAGCCCCGTTACAACAGCGGACTGATCTATTATTGAATTTATGGGATTTCGTTTTGAATGAGTTATTTCCTGGAAGAAATTGGACGGTAAGTTCAGTTTCTCGGAGAAAAATATTTGCCTGTTGTGATTTTGAATTCAAAAGCTCATGAAGGTTGAGAAACTCAGATCGTGGTCGAACTTTGCTCTTCTTTTTTTTTTAATAGCTACTTTCCAGACAAACGGCTCTGGATATGTGGAAGATTTTTTTTTTAAAAAAAAAATTAACAACGAAAATTTTCGCCATGAACATCTGGGCTTTAGGTGCTCAAATCAAGGGGTTTAGGTTGTTAGAGGAATGAGCAGAAGGTCTAGACTCATCACGCAAGTACTTGTCTACTATATTGAAGCTTTTTCTAAAATCGTCTTTATCATTTCCGTTGTGTACTCTGGGCGTACGGGAATCCAACCCCGCCATCTCCCACAAGAGCGAAGGAATGACATTTCGAAACCCGAGCGAAGGAATGACATTTCGAAACCCGCGGTAACCGGTAACTCTTTCGACCGAGCCGACTTTGCTTTAGCCTCCGAGGAAGACAAAGGTGCCTATTTGAAACAGCAAATTTCATGGGCTTTTTCCCTGTATCTTTTATGACATGTCATCCTTTAACTGCCTCGCTTGTCCCGAGAACTAGAGAAAAGCCTCGCCGTTGAATATTTAAATATCATTTATGCTTGGTTGTTCGGGGATGGTTTTTGCATAAGAAAAATCTATGGGCGTGTTTGGATACACACTAAAGTGTTTTTTTGGAGAGGAAACCTCCAAAATAGCATTCTTTTGTCTACTTTGGGTTTTTAGAAACATAGGTCTAATTTTTGCGTGGACACCCATGACCCAAAGATGTTCATTTTTACAAAACCAAGTTTTCTGAAAATCAAATTGAATGGATCATCCAAATACCGTGGCTATTTTTTTGTTTTTTTTTTTTTTGGGAAGGAGGGGAGGGTGTGGTGCGGCTTGTTTTTACAAAAAGAAATCAGGAAACCATAATCATACTACATAATAAGTAAGCTTTAAAAATAAAGAGTTGACCTCTTTAGGTTTACAGAATTTGAACTTGACATACTCAAAATGTATTGATCCACATAAATTACTCAACATATATCGATTAAATTAACATGAGCACATACATTACATCTGTTTAGTTAAATTTTGTGAAAATAACTTGAAAATATGCCTTTCTATTCAAATGTAAAATCTTAAAGGAAAGTCACCTTCGGTAAGATATCCCTTATAGAAAAGGGAAACTCGTTTCATATGTGTCTTAACAATTTATTCTCAGTCAATTTTACAGCCGTTAATCTGGATCGCCAAGAAGGCAAAAGCTTTATTCCAGAATGAGTGTCAAAGCAGGGGAAGAATTCTTTTGTCATATGGTCTGCAGGGAAAACCATTATATTGCAAAAGGTTTATCAATATTCATTAATATTATCTGCAGCATATTTTATAATTATTTTAATTATTTTATGGTATTAATTAGTGGGTAACAATGAACCATATTTATTATGTTGTTATCAGATATTTCGTTAATTGAATGTAGCCGTTTGGAAGTGGTCAGCGTATGGGACCCAAAGTGGGGGTTTGGAAGAGTCCTTCCACCTTCTTAATTGTTGGCGTCCACTGCTATTCCTTCATTTAGCTGTAACCATCCGGGGTTCCAACTTTTATAGCACTTTCTGTGGTTTCCTCGATAGCGTTTGATTTGCCAGGAATCTCACGTTTGATGTGATCTGAAAAAAAAGATAGCCGATACTTATAGTTTTTAGTAAACTGTGACCGTAAATCCATGCTACACTATAAACAGTGTGAATTTCACTTGAAGGGTTGAACCTCAAAACTGAGGACTAAAGATCTACGGGGACAAAACGCAGATTTCAGGTCCATCCGTGAGTGATAATCAAACGCAACCTGAATTGCCTAAACTGCCGCATGGATTCCTCACCTGAAAGGCTGAAACGATGAGGACCGCTGCCCGTTTCTTTCTAGAGCAGAGCAGACAGATTTTGCCAAGTCGAATTGGCCTTTGAGAAACTGTAGTCAAGGGCGTTTGGTAGGAAAAGTAGTAATTCTGTAGATCTGCTCTTTTCGTGGTGTGTGCTATTTGAAAAAAATAATCGAACCGCTACAGACCTTGAGTTTTGTGAATTTCAAAACTTTTAGCTATAATCGCTGTAAAGCATGTAAAATATCTGAAGATCTTTAGTTTTGATGTACATTATGATGCTGCAAAAATCTTAGTACCGTAGACCTGCCTTATTTCTTCTTGCACCAAGACAATAGCTCGCGGGCCTCTTCATTTCACTTGGTAGTGGATGGGGATTGGGGAGAAGTTGCATTAAACTGAATTTCAACCGGAAGGGAAACTTGGCCCGAATCTTTTGTTAGGAGGACATCAACAAGTCTGTCTTGTTAAGAAATAAACCCCACACCGCCACACGAGAGTCCCCTGCATATTCCAGTTGGCTTTAAGTGAGAAAAAGGAGTTGGAGCTGGTGAAAAGGCTGAAGAGATCAGAAACGTTAATTTCTTTTGGCTGGGCATTTATTGATTTCCCGTCGCATGTCCCGGATCAGTCGGGAAAACGAACAGACCGATTAAAACTCTGGCACCGCGAGGGCCCTATTTCTTGAAATAACCATCTAACGACCACTACCTTGTGCTTTTCGTTGAGAACTTCCTACTCGTGATCAAGGCTTTTCGGGTGCGGGTTTCTGTTTGTCATGGAGGACGAAGCTGAGAAAGTTGGTCACAAGCGGGTCCCAATTTGCTGAGCAGCTGCCAGTTTTGGCAGTCATAAGAGCTAATAAGCTTTTCACGCTACAATGGTCTACGGCCCATGTTCCGCCGATGGCCTTTTCAGATTTGTGTTGAGAAAGCAGGGTCTAATGTGGCCAATAAGTTACGCTTTGGAATGTTCTTGTTCGTTTACCATCCTCCTTGGATCAATATATCATCTACATGTTGTTGGGACCGCTGTAGTTACTCTCCTGAGGTTTGCTAAGTCGAAACGAAGAAAACCATTGTTTCTTCTTTCATCTTCCACACCCCACCACTCCCCAACACCACCCCAAGAAGAAAACGGTATAGTCTTAGAATCGCGAACCTCTATTCACTTCTCTGTTCTCCCTTAACGGTTGAAAACTTTGAGTAAGTTATCTTCAACCTTGAGTAAGTTATACGACCAGAAATTCTTTGTTTCCAGTTGCAGAGCATTTGAAGTTGCAGAGAAAGTCAAGAGGGAGGTGAAAAATGACGGTCACCCCAAAGATCAGCATCCAAAACGGGAATCTGGTGGTTCACGAGAAGACTATACTGAAGGGAGTCCCGGACAACATCGTGTTGACACCTGGTACGGGGCTCGGCCTCCTGGAGGGCGCCTTTATCGGAGCCACAGCCACCGAGAGCAAAAACATCCACGTCTTCCCGCTGGGCATACTGGAGTAAGTTCATTCTCTCCATTCTCATGAAGTTCAATCTGTTGGAATGGTGTGGATGCTTCCAAATACTAATTTAGTAGAACATATGTTTTAATTCAAGGTTATTTCTATTTTTATGACAAAAAAATGAGTGACTGAATATATGTTTCATTGCAAATCATTATTATGAAAATAACTATAAGGTAAGTTTGTATGAAGAAAAATCTTCGATAATCTGTTTTAATGAGTTTGGCTTTTATAACTTAAGTATATATATATATATATATATATATATATATATATATATATATATATATATATATATATATATATATATATACACACACACACTGCGAATTGACAATCAAACAAGCTTTCTCTATCATTCTGTCAATGATTCAATGGAAAAACAACAACTAGGAAGGCTATGACTATATTATCAATCCTTCACAACACCTTGTAAAAATATATTTCTCTTTGTTTCTAAGGCTTAATATGCTACATTGAGAATGAGATCATTTGATTGCAAACTCTTCAGGTCGCAATTGGGGAGGTCATGAATTTCCATTTCTCAATTCATAAGGAGCTAATGATTTCGTCCTTAACATATTTGTGATTCAAGATGTAAGCTGCAATAATCGAACAACATGCTCAGAGGAAAAATCAGTAATACTTTTACGTGTCATCATTATTAGTTTGACCATCTCTATTAAGGTTTCGGCTAATTATTCAGCAACACAATTCATTGTGAGTTGAACTGACTAAGGAAAAAGAGTTTCTCAAATGTGTGTGCCATCATTGTTGATCTGACTAAGAAAACAACGTTTCTCAAATGTGGAAGGCAAACAAGGGCTTATAGTGAATTCACTTGATGGGCGTGTAAGTTGATCTGTTAAAGCCGTGTGTCAAGGATTTGACACAAACCTGAGAATGAAACTTGATGTGCCAAGCTTTACGCATTGAGCTCGGGCCTCGGGCAAGGAAATCCCTTTGGATATATGAAACAAGATTGGTTGTTGATAAACATAGATGAACCGCAAATGCTTCAAAATAACTGTCAGAATGACCATGAAAGAAGGAGACAATATACAGTTAGATTTTTACCTTGGAAGTCACAAAGTCAGGATGTGGTTGATTTTGCAAACAGGGGAATGTTGCAAATTGACTTTGGCTATTTCAGCCAAGTGCATGGTATGAGAGATTCACTTGCTAGACCAAACGTTGTTCAGCAAGCTAGTAAGAGCAACAGAAGCTAAGTCAAACAATTAAATTTGCACTTGAAGCTTGTATAGCTGAGACCATAGAAACATGATAAATATGAACTTTAAAGTTGCAATAAGCCAAATAAAGACCATTGACAAACCAATTCCCATGCATAGCGCTAACTTTGTGCATAAAAGTGTTTGTGAGTTAAGCCTAATTCTTGCTTGGATGCATAAGCTGCATCTATAACTGCATGGTGCCAATTTGGTACGTGAAGCCGAAGTTCCCCGGCCTAAGCTTGCTTCGGGTCTTGGGTATGGGGATAGTGCACCTTCAACTAGGTGCCACGCATGGGGATGCAAATGCGAGAAAACTTAAGTAATGTTATATATTGTCACCCTGCTTATGAGACATAACCAGCGGCTGACTTTTGGCTAGTAGTTTCTCTTACAAGCGTCTTTTCCTAAAGTACTTAGATAAGGACATTTATAGAAAATGTTCTGATGGAGTTGCTTGACCCTTGATTGTTTGGTGATTGAAGAGAGAAAAGTCTAAATGATGGCTTGTCGGATACTTGAGATGCATTTTTCAATGACATGTATCAGCTGGGTCAATACTTGCATTGTATAATAATGTGTCCTAATGTATAGTCAAAATCATAAAAAGATAAAGAACTCGAAAAAAGAGAAAAATCAGGAAAAAAATCAACATATGTTTTTTATAGAAGACCTGCCACACATAAATATAGGTTTATACCAATGAACATTCATCAATTTAACATAAGTTATGATATATCAAAAAATAAGTTTAAGCTCTTATACATCACAAGATGAACTGGTCCACTGCAAATAACAAGTGAAAATATCATTTAAGCATCATTCATCATTTTCATCTTCAGTCCCATTCCCTTTCTCATTATCATTCATCTTCGTTCCCATTCTCGTCGTCATTTGCATCATCTTCTTGAAACTCAACATCTGCATCAAGGTATATAGGTTCATCATCATCAACACTCTCTACTTCTTCAATGTTTCAACCACTCAAGATCCTCCTCAAATATGGCAGCTGGTTCTTCCTCAGCCATTATGTAGCACATCAAAGTTCTCCAAGCAACAAGTTCATATAATTTGTAAAATGATTCTCGATCAGCTTATTAGCTTTGTCTTAAATGCATGTTCTATCAATCCTAACGAGGTCAGTTAACCTTTTTATCTTGTAGTCTATCTCTCTTCTTGCTGTGAATATTTGCAGAAAACTCCAATTTCTTTCATATTCACTTGCATTTCATGTTTGACTGAGGATTTTGATTGCGAAACTTTTAAGGTTTGGGTAGTTACTCCTGAACTTATTCCACCACATATCTGAATAAAAATGAAACACTATGAGGAACAATAAATAAATTGCTAAATTATAATTATGAACAATAAGTTGAAATTTTGTGTTAATACTTGAAAATTATGCGTATGGTTGTCCTTTCTGATTGGTTGCATCTTTTGCTACATTATTCCGTCTTCATAGCTGAACCAAAGTATAACTTCTATTGGTAATGGGGTTTGAAGCCCAAATTGACTGAAATTCATTTCTGTAGAAAAATTGGCCAAGTGTTCAGAATAGCATAAATGTAGAATGGGTCTTACAATCTTCTTTGTCTTTGTTTCTTCACTGTGACGCTACATGAAAGTATGAGGACCATGACCAAGCTTTCCATTTCCAAGCAGGGGCCTACGATTCATGTGCTGCTTTCGGTTCAAACTATGGTGGATGACTCATAGGATGGGCTCCTGTGGCAAGGATGTCCCTCTAGAGACCCAATTCATGCTGGTGGAAAGCAAGGACGGATCGCCAATTGAGGAGATGGATGCTGGTGGTGAGGAGGGTACAATATACACTGTTTTCCTCCCACTTCTGGAAGGACCCTTTAGGGCTGTGCTCCAGGGCAACGAGCAAAACCAGATTGAGATCTGCCTCGAGAGTGGTTAGTGACCTTGCTTTTTCTACCCATCCATTATGTCTTCACTTTTCAGTATTAGCAGTTAAAATCTTCAAAGAAGAAAAGTTTCTTCAGAAGCTTTTCATGAACTCGTCTGTGATGTGAGCTGCTTTTGGAGATGTCCTGCAGGTTGTGTGGTCTTATTGGTGCTCTATTTTAATTGTTGTTTTAAGTAAACCCACCTACTGGCACTGCATACCGTAACAACATGTCAGATTTTTATTGAAATACAAGTGTAAGATGAACTGGAGTTAAGCAGGGACCTCCCTCTTGTTGCTATAGCTATCTATGC
The DNA here is from genome assembly GCA_011799765.1 of Nymphaea thermarum. Classification (NCBI taxonomy): domain Eukaryota; kingdom Viridiplantae; phylum Streptophyta; class Magnoliopsida; order Nymphaeales; family Nymphaeaceae; genus Nymphaea; species Nymphaea thermarum. The sequence continues at coordinate 42,662 of JAANDH010001492.1, forward strand.
TAGTTGATTTTAGAAAGCAGCGTATTTTTCATTTTAATTTCTAAATGAAATATTTAACACAGTTAAATTTTTTGGGGACAGGGGACAAAGATGTGGAGACTACACAAGGGCTTCACATGGTGTACATGCATGCAGGGACTAACCCGTTTGAAGTCATCAACCAGGCTGTGAAGTAAGATCTGAGATTCTTGTTTGATAATGTTGCTTGTTGATAAATTGACCAAAAGCCTTTGACATGATTGTACTTCAAGTTTGCATGGTTGCTATTTCTTGGATAAATAATATGGTTCAAGGAAGCAAGTATTGAATGAAGTTCGGGCTTTTTCCATACTTTTGACTCTCAAAATTTGTAATATGGCTTTGATGTTTCTGAGTTCAACAATTTGGAATAGTTGTGGCTTATAAAGCAGTGGGGGGCATGAAAACTCTGGGAACAAATGAACGAGAACATGAATGAAGCATCTGCTCATATATGCCTTGTATATAGCCGCTGTCCATCCCTTGGACACAGTTTAGGTCTATATTTCTGGTGGAAAAACTTGTATTGTCTTTGTATTATTGATCCGTACATCCCGTATGGTGAAACTGGGTTGTTCTATTAGATCATGCTTGTTATTGTAACAATAACCATCTGAATGTGGCAACAGGGCTGTTGAAAAACATATGCAGACTTTTCTCCATCGTGAGAAAAAGAAGGTATGGCTTCAGTTCAAGTTCTTATGTGTACCATGCCTGTGACATTTTTTCTCTGGATGCTTAATGTGCTGTGCTATGAGCACCTAAAGGTTTGATTTGTGCACAGCAAATGGCATTATGCATAATTTAGTTGTTTGAGAAACAGGCTAAAGAAACCGTGAAAGCATGACTGTGTAACACTTATGAAATGTCTCACATGATCTGTTAGTATTTTCCCTTTTGTGCCACAAGATATAATCCTTTCTGAACAACCTTCTTCCTATATATATATACCTTTTTTATTATGGATGACTGAAAATACAAAATCTGTCACTAAAAAGCAGTTGCCAGAGGAGCATTAGCGACGGTTTGTTGTGCAACAACAGTTTATGGTGCTTTCAGTGACAATTTTTTAATTTTTAGGTCCTATTATATATATGCATGTGTGTGTGTATTTACATACGCATAGATACACACACTGTAATAATAAAAAAATTAGTCTCATATTGAAGATTGTGAGGGATCTTGAAGGGCTTATAAAGGGGATTATTAAATAGATGGTTGTCCTGATTCTTAGCTTTTTTGGGATTGGAGCCGAAACTGCTAGGGGCTGGTTGGGATCCACCAAACTAGGGGCCCAAGCCCAAGAGTGGGTCGGGTTGTTCCAGTGGTATTAGAGCCGGTTCAACACTCGAACTTGAGGTCCCACACGCACGGACGCACGTGCCTTAAGGGGGGTGGATTGTAACACCCAAAAATTTAGTCACGTATTGAAGATTGTGAGAGATCTTCAAGGGCTTATAAATGGGATTATTAAATAGATGATTGTTCTGGTTCCTAGCCTTTTTAAGATTGGAGACGAAACTGCTAGGGGGAGGGTTGGGATCTGCCGAACTAGGGGCCCGAGCCCAAGAGTGGGTCGGATTGTTAAACACACAACACACACACAATATATATATATATATATATATATATATATATATATATATATATATATATATATATATATATATATATATAGAGTTCATTTGGATTTTATTTGTTAGCCCAAAATGCCACATGTTTACTAGGAATAGGAGTCATGGTAAATACTCAGCTGTGTTCATCTTTTTGATGCAACAAGGTTGGTGGCTGATTTTCCATCAGGCACTTGTTTCAATCATAGTCAATGGAGAAAGTTATTCATGGCATTCAATTTTTAATGCCAAAACACAAACACATGGGAGAGCCTGAATTGGATTTTGTCATGGAGACAGATGATCAGAAAAATTGCCTTTGATTAATACTGGGCCCACTTACCTTTCTGCTTATGTTATTTGCTACACCCAACCAACAGAATGTGTTAATGTCATAGCAGAATGATCTATTTTGACAGGAAGGGTAAAACAGATGATGCCTAAAGGAAAAGAGGAAAGCCAAAATGTGACCTTGTCTCATGTGAAAGTATTCTATATTAGTGACTTTGTGAACTTTTTTGCATCTCATATATTCATATCATATGCTGTCAAGTATCCTGGTTTGTAGTTTTTTTGGGTGTGATCAAAGCTGAATATTGGCAGTCAGTGTTGTAGTCAAGTTTGATAATTGGACCTCGGTTCCAACAAGCAAGGACCGTGCTGATTAACAAACACACTTGTGGGAATTGTTGATGCAGTTCAACATATAAGTGGGACCAACCTGTGCATGTGAAAATGATACAGCAGTACATGGAAATGATCTTTCTTCCCGTCTTTTGTTTGAATTTCTTTCGTATTTTGTCAACATGATACTTAACATGGTACAACATGTTTGCACGTATATGCTGTGACCTTCCCCATGCAAATCAAACTGTATGCAGGATATCATTGCATGTGAGAGCACACTTTCATTGTCTTAGAACATTGTGTTCTTGACATGATCCCACATTCTTCAATTTAGGAATCAAATGCCCATGCCCTCGAAAAGTTGTAATGTCCTATGAGTGGAGAAGAATCTGAGGATAGTCTTGTATCAAAAACATCGAGGAAACTTGTGGGGTCTATATACCTATATGCTATACCAGTAAGTGTCGAAATTCACATGTTTTAGATGCAAATTAACAAGGTAACTTAGGATCCACAATGCTAGATGTTTGGGTTACTTTTGAACTGGGTCATTACAGAAAAGATCTCTAAAAACTTTGTGTATAATAATGGTTTGTAATATACCAAAAGATCTAATTTTGTAAATTGAAGCCCAGGAAAGTAGAATTCCATTTATTTTTTTTTTCCTATATGTATGCAAGGAAAAATGTGGTTTTTGGAGTGGCATACATTCCTTTGAGCTAAATTGGTGTTTATGAGGCCATCCTCTACGGAAAATCCAAGCAGCAACTCTTTTCCTCTCTTATACCAATGGAAAGATGATTGCATGAGATCCCTACTTAATGTTCCATTGTTTGAGTTTTGTCGTTGAATTAGTTTGTGAAATAGTGAGTATACTTTCGAAAGAAGGTTAGGAATGCCAAAATCCTGCCCTTCTTGAGACGGTTAATCTTGTGACCTTACGTGATTTGATCTAGTGATGTGGGGATGAATAGGTCATGGACTGAATAGTTGTCACGACCCAAGTTTTTGACGCATTTTTTTTTAAATCTTGACAAATGTAAACATCAAGTCTTTAAAACTAGATCACAACTCAAGTAATGACCAATACACGACAAACTAAAACTAATAAAGCATTTCCTCTTTTCCTTTTAACATCTTCAGCTCCTACACAAATACACTTTGACTTAACCAACAAAATATCCGCAAAGCCTAGGCTCAATACAATGCCTAGATTGCCAAATCACAAAAATGAGGATGTCAGTCCTATAGCCCACAATCTATCAAGATTACTTGTAGAGATAGAAGGAAGGGTCAGATTTGTTTAAGTATGACAACATCCAATCATGGGTAGAACATAGTCCGGCAAAATAAATGCACATTTATGTCGAACAAATCCTTATCGGTTCATGGCCAACATCCATAAGTCGTTGGATTCATAATGCACCTTAGAGTTATGACGTATTGTCTCTACTCAAGCAGATAGGGCCTCCATGTATTGCAAAATTACATTGGTGGTCCATTGACAACGAACATGGTTATTGTAACAAGCAATCAACAGAAAACACTATAGGCACAAATCATAGACAGAACAAAATATGTCTTCACAAGGCGGTCTATAAAGATCGAGAGCAACCTGTAGTGAAGCCTCTTGAGATATCCCAGATTGCCGTTGTAGCAGCAAGGTCATACTATTGGCATCACCCAGAGTGGTAAACTGGCCCATTTAGGCCACTGGGTCAGGAAATGCCTTGCTCTCTAAACAAAACCATAACAGAATCCTGGGCTCTTGTGCCACCCAATACCCTGTGAGCAGTTTAGCGTAGACAGATGAGTGTAGATCCACAATGATCCTGTGCTATACCACTACCTTCTGGGACAAAATCAACCATTGGACCAGCTCGCACTTCTATATATCATTGTTGAGACATAGTCGGTGTTTTCTTTAACATATCTACCTATGGGATTGTCATTACAGATCACATTTTAGTGTTTACCATAAAAGCACACGTTAGACACAAATCCCAATGTCCAAACAGTTTGACCTACTACCTATCCCAAAAAAATCTTGGATATTATAAAGCGCATCTGTATAAGGACAATTATAATTCATTATAATTTTCCATGTCAGTTTGATTAGTATGCCTGCATTTATACTGATCATAAACACGCCTTTACGAATACATTTGCATATATACACAGTTACACACACACACACACACACACACACACACACACACACATATATATGGTCCTGCTCCTCTTCTCGGGAACGAGGAGGAGGGTCGTTCCTCAATTGGGCGTGCTTTGCTTCTTGCTCGCTGGATTGCTTCCACTTGACCACAAATTGTATGCCATTAGTACTCACTTGACCGGTGAAACGGCCGAGGGAGCGAAGGGCAGCTCGAGTGACGAAGAAGTGTAGGGGGAGATGTGAGCTTCTGTAAGATGGCATTTGCTTTCCTCCATCCGGAAGACCACAAGCTCCACCAGCTGCCCCACTTCTCCGTTCCATTCATTCTTCCTGAGATGTGCCTGCCCTTTCGTGATTCAGGCAATCCAATCTTTCGTGTGTAACGCGGAAGCCCCCCAAAAGGGCCATTAGTACTGACCATAAAAAATTCATGCTGACCCTTACCATTTATGTAATGAAACACATGCAAGTCGAACGTTGTTTTCGGGGAACCAATGCCATTAGTACTGACTATACACAAAATGGTATGCCATTCTTGGACCTGGAATGACTATGCATAGATCACCCCTCTTTGTGTGGTCCGTTCTAGTGCCATCAAGGTTTGATGGACAATTTCTTGACAGAAAGGATAATTCCATCATACAATTGCAATTATGGACACTAATGGCATACCATTTTGTGTATGGTCAGCATTGTCCTGAAAGTCAAAGTTGTCCCTGAAGCGTCAGAGCTTGACGAGTTCCCTTAAGAAAGCACTCACAACTTTGAACTTATACGTATGTCCATTATATATATATATATATATATATATATATATACACACACACACACACACACACACACACACACTGTCACACCCCGACCTTTTGACACTCAAACATTTGTTTTTTTTTTGTGTTTTAAACCTAAAGCATCGAGGTGCGACTACACACCAGTTCAGAAAGACAAAGAGCCAAACAATACAAAATAATGGGGCGACTTTCATTGATATAAGCATTTCAATTCATACAAAACACATTTCTATACATGACAAAATGCCCCAAAATCTTAACATTGATGCCTAACAAGATACGACATCACTAC